>BGNK01002832.1:37179-88792 GCA_003297005.1 Symbiodinium sp. clade A Y106
ACACCCACACCCACACCCACACCCACACCCACATCCGCACACACGCACACACGCACACAGGCGCACACGCACGCGCGCGCGCGCACACAACCGCACACACAGACACACACACACACAGAGTCACAGACACACATACAGGCACAGAGTCACACACACACACACGCACATGCACACGCACACGCACTCACACGCGCACACACACATACAAACACACACACACACACACACAAACACACTTACACACACACACACCCGCACACACACACACACACACACACAGGCACACGCACACGCACACGTGCACACACACACACACACACCCACACACCCACACACGCACACACGCACACACGCACATGCGCACGCGCACGCGCACTCGCACGCCCGCGCACACGCGCACGCACACGCACACGCACGCGCACGGATGTTGCCGATTTCGTCTACCGACATGCATGCTTTTGTGTTTGGTCATGATTTGTGTATATGTGTGCGTGTGTATGCATTGCGTTTGCCGAGGATAAGTTCTTGCAAGAGAAGCTCCCGCTTGAAATCGCGGCCGAGACACAGTGCCTCGGGCAGACGAAGTGACGGTTTTGGATTTAGTGATGTGTCTTTCCTTTCCTGTGTGTGCAGGGCGGGCAGGATTCACAGGGTTTCGGATTCCTGGTGTCGGTATGGGGATTGAACACCTCGTGGACATGCGTCCCATACATTAGGCGGGCCGAGCGAACTGAAACCTCGATTCATCCATGATTAGACCTTCAACAATATACCCTAAACAGCTTCTCCTCGGCCTCTAGTGAACCGTTTCGAAGGAATCCGCGGTACTCTACCTTTGCCGGTTTATGGCAGCATTATAAGGGTTCCCGTTCTGTCAGTGTTTCTGCAGTTTGATAGGGTATCGTAGTTTTATAGGGAGTTGTAAAATTCCATGAATTTGTAGTTCCTTATTGGGGCTTATGTCATGCCCGTATCCAAAGCCCAAAACCCAAATTCCTGAGCCTTGGGTCCTGCCCTCAAAATCTCTGAATCTGCAGAACCCCAAGACCTACATGCCCCGAACATACCGGCAGCTGCTTTCGTTTCCCTCGTTCCTTGAATGTGCTCGTACGACTCGGAAACCCCACCTTGTCGTTGCAAGTACAGGTCATCAAAGGTTTCATGGTTTGTGGGCTCGAGCTTTGCAGGGAAGGCTGAAGGTAGCGGGTTTCGGCTTTGATTTACGATTTTAAGGTTTCAGGCTTAGCGAGACAGACTTCCAATGTAGAGAAATCGTCTCATAGCCGAGTTTTGCGATCCCTGGCGTTTTCATCAAGTTCCTACATGGTAAGCCCCGAAGGCTTGACCCCAAAATCTTAAAACCCCAGTTCCAAAAGCCTCACAAAGCCGTTCAACGTGAATCGCAACCCTAACTGCAACCCCAAATACTAAGCCCCCCAGCCTTAAACCGAAACCCAGGTATCCAAAGGAACTGCTGTACCTCATGGCTGCTTCTTATCAGCCACGTGGCTGCTGTAATATATTATAGGGGTCGGATGGAACAAATACCAACACTTTTCCTGAAGGTTCCTTACTATCATCATACTAAAGCATACGCCAAAACCCTGTTTTGTTGTACTTACTGAGACCCTCATACTAGAGCCCTCATTTATAGTCACCATGATTCTAAAGCCCGGTAACGAAACCCTTAACCTTCGCATCCCCACATCCCCTGCACCCGAAGGCCTAAAGCCCCTTAGCCCCAGCGAGAAAAGCCAGAGAGACGGAGAGAGAGCGAGAGAGACAGCGAGAGAGAGAGAGAGAGCGAGAGAGAGAGAGAGAGCGAGCGAGAGAGAGAGGGAGAGAGAGAGAGAGAGAGACAGACAGACAGAGAGAAGCTAACACCTGAGATAGCTTGACTGCTGCGGGTCTAAATGAAGAGCCCTCCAAGCCCACCTCTATATACTGGAGGGAATTGGGAGCGCCCCCGAGGTCACTGGATTGTTGTTTTCTTTCCTTCGCCTTCGAGCCCATCTTTTCAATGGCTTTGAAGTAAGGGTTACTGCCTTTTGGGGGCTTTGAGAGACTTTCAGGGCGAAAGTCAGGGCAGGTCGCCCATCGTAAGCCCCACTATAGGGGCTTAAATAATTACCAATAGTATTTTGGGGTTCCTTATTCTGATTATAGTATAATGGGCCCCAAAACCCTATTCTAATTATTAAGGACCCTATATTATAGTACCCTTATAGATCCCTTATAGTAGCCCTTATAGACCCCTTTAAAGGAACCGTATTATTCTAACTATTAAGGCCCCTGTATTACATGCCTCCCTAAGGCTCGAAGGCACCTCCGGAAGAGGCCCCGGTATCTACTACGAGGGACCCTCGCGTCCCTGAACTTACCTTAGGTTCAGGGGCCGAAGGGCGTTGATCTAGAATCCTAAACCCCTAAATCCTAAACCCTTTCCTAAACCCTAAACCCTCAACCGTCTAAATGTCCTGAAGATCTATAAGTACATGGCAAGCCGCAACTCGAGGCTGACTATCAACACCTGTGACCCGTGTGGTTATGTTGTTGTAGGTGCTGAATCCAAGGAATACGAAGGCGTTTGTAGGGTTACCCTAAAGCCATGGCTTTCGTGGTTGAAAGTTAGAATTCAGAAAGGGTTTTCGTGCTTTACAGTTAGAGAACCCTGTGTTGCGATGCCTTCGCCGATCGCGATTGCACAACAACCATGGCCAAGTAAGTGCTAAGGTCCACAGACTTGGACACACCGCGCGCATTTTCTGATATTCTCCTGCTATCCCGTTGCATCACGGCGGCAAACATCTCGGTTTATTTAGAGGAGCCTTTTGCAACAAGCCAAGGACATGAAGTTTTGTCCTTTACATATCCCAATTACGAATGTGTGCCCCTCGATAGATTTCTGCAAACCCCCCTTAATTATAAAACCTTCTTCATAGAACCTCACGAATCCCTGTAGCACCCTCATACAATCCTCATGAAACCCTGGAAAAGCATGTAAACTCGATGGAATTGATCGAGAAGCCATCGATTCGGACCTCAGCTTCATTCCGCCTGGAACCTACCTCAACCCTCAAAAACCTACTTTTGTGTAGGGTCCCTATAAAATTCATAGTAGGGTTTGTAATAAGAACCTGCAAAAAAAGCAGGTTTTGGTAGGTCAAGGTAGCTGGGATACCCAAAGCCCAGGCCCACACGTCTGCTTTAGGCCGAATTTGTAGAAGGCTTCTACAGGGCTTCTGGCGCCTCTATGGGGCTTCAAAGACTGTAAAGGATTTAAAAGGGCAATATGGCTTTGCAGGGTTTTGAGGGTCTAATGTAAGGGCCTTACGCAATAGAACAGGGTTCTGGCATGTTGTGCTGTAGTGACATGAGGGGTCAAAAACAAACAATGGTAACAGTTTTGGCCCGGAGTAAACCATGAAATAACACCTTTCCTCGAAGTGTCTTAGCCTTAGCATGAGAATCGCTGTCCCTACCTTACCCCCCAGTAACCTAGCTTTTTGAGGACTTATATAAAGAAATCATATTAGGGAACCCCAAAAAGGTAGGTTATTCAGGGGTCCAGGTAAACCCTGTATGAACTCCAAGCCCGCCTGAAAACCTGCAAGCCTTGGCCCTCAACCCGCACACCCGCAAACCTGAAAAATCCTCAACCCTCGAACCCTGAACCCCAGACGCCGATGGCAAAGGTAACCTCAAGGTGGCCGAGGATTTCACCCGAGACCTCGTGGAACGCGCGAAAGCCGACCAGGGGCTCATGGACATGTTAATCAAGGACGGTTTGGGGTTTAGGGATTCAGGATGTTAGGATTTCGAGATGGGCAGTGTTCAGTAGTACCCTTTTGCAACCTTTTTCTCTTTTTCTTCTTGGGTTCCCTGATGAAAACTGAGTAGCAGGCAAAAGGGTACCCTTACAATTGAGGGACTACTGGTTAACCTAGTCCTAGGGTTAGGGATCAAAGTATTCATTAGGGATCCAGGATCTCAACCAAACACAGGGGGCTGGCTTTGGGTTTTCTGTGCCCAGGGAAAGTTACCCTTTAAAATCCCCAAGCCCTGAATCCTGAAGCCCTGCAGCCTGAATCTTTGAGTTCTGACAGATGGTTAGAAGTGTTTTGGGTTTCGAGCTTAGCGTTTAGGTACGGTTCAGGGTTTAGGGCCCCGAATTCTAGTTTGGGTTTCAGGGTCGTGTCTTAAACCTTCAACCCTCCTCCTCCACAATGCCCTCAAGCATTGTCCCTTAACTCCTGCAATCCATGAGCCGCTACGCCTTACATCGGGGACTGCAGAACTAGTAATACACACCGTCTATAGCTCTAGACTCTAGATGCTCTAGTCTACGCTATGCTCCTGGAAACCTTATGAACCCAGAACGCAAACTATAACCGCCTACTCTAGCCCTTGAGGGCCCTGTATTTACCTGCTTTTGTGCCTTATAGCCCTAAGTCCTATACCCTATATTTACCTGTTTGTGCCTCAGCCCTCAACCATAAATCCTGAACTCTATCTAGGTTCCTGTAGTACCCTTTTGCCCTTTTGATTTTAGGGCCCCCTTAAGAAAAACCAAATAGTAGGAACAAAAAGGGCACCATGACAAAAGCGGCGAAGCCGAAACCCAGCTATATCTACCTGTTTTGTGCCTTAGTTAGCCCTCAACCCTTAAATACTAAACCCTAAACAGCCTTTTGTACTAAACCCTAAATCTACCTGTTTTCTGCCGTAGCTTTTGTTGAAAGCACCTCTATGTCGAGGAAGCCCAGCTCAGTGGTGGGGTTGACAAGATCGCAGGCACGCCCGAACTGATGTTGATGTGTTTTAGGGGGTTTGGGGTTAACTTGCGGTTTATAAGGGTTTTGGGTGCTTTAGGAGTTTAGGTTTAGGGGTTTATAGGGGTTATAACGGTTTATAGGGTTTTGGGTGCTTGTCCGTTTGCAGCTTTCGCAGTTTCGGGCTTTAGGGTTTCGCGTGCAGGGCTTTCGGGCTTCAGGTTTCAAGCGTTTGCGGATTCGGGTTTAGGGCTTTAGGGTTCCAGGTGGTAGGGTTTCAGGGCAGCAGCCTGCGCTGTCGTTTGAAGGGCAGGGTGTCGTTTGTCGCAGCATTTCGGCAAGTGAGTCTTTGTGATGCCTTGATGACTTGCCGCAAGTAGTATATCGGCCTAAAGAACTACCAATATTTTTCTTAGGGTTGTCTATGCTACATACACTATAATATGTACCCACGCCCTAGTCTAGTTATTAAGGCCCCTACATTAGTTTCCCAACATCTGGGTCTCCCCTTGAGGTGGCCCCGGCTGGTGGCTTGGGGCTTAGGATTTTGAAGTCGCGGTCATTTCAGATTCCAGGTCTTCACGGAAGCATTTGGCATGTCTGCAGCTTCGTGACCAGAAAACAACGATTTCTGGAATTCGAAGAATGAAAAAAGGGAAAGGTGTAACATGAGTAAAAGAAAGCAGGAGGTTTAACAATTGTAAGAGAAAGCGGAATTACAAGACTAAAAACAGAAAACAAAAGAACCCACGCAAGCTCTTCTCATCTCTTCTCCCTCGTCAGCTCTGCTTTATGTGGTCCCCTTCGCTGGGGCCGAGATCTTGGACGCACTTTGTGGCTTGACTCAGTTTCAGCCTCGAGGCTCAGGGTTTTTTAGGTTTTTAGGGGCTTTAGGGGTTGTAGGATCTAACATTTGGGGGTTTGAGGCTTTGGGTTTGGGGGGCTTGCATCATCAGCCCCAACAAGCTTGTAGGCTGAGGGTTAGAACTAGGGTTAGGGTTGAGTGCTTTGTGGTCTTAGGGTTCATGGGGATCAATTCAGCAACTGGGAATGTCATTCCGCCCATCGTATGGCTTGTAGTTTCCCCCTGCGTGATCTCCAAGCTGAACTCTAGCCAACCAATAGTCACAATAGCCCCAGACTCTTTTAATTGAACTGTGATTCCTGTTAGCCCTCTGTTGGAGGCCTTGCCTCAGAGCCCTAGGTGTTTGCCACTTGTCGGTCCGGGTTTCGGCTTTGTGTGCTAACCCTAAACCTCAAATCCCTAAACCTAAGCCCCTAACCCCCTAAACCCAAAACCCTGTTTGACTACTACTGATATTGGTCGCGGCTGCTTATTGAAATCTTTGCTGCTTGTGGCTATGTCGGCTGTCGGCCTAAGCCCTAAACTGTAAAGATGCGAATAATAACACAATCCCGTTGTTCCTGCTGCGGCTTACTTGAGCCCCCGAAAACGTGCTGTTTTAGGGTTCCTTGCATTGATGTCTTTATATAACTCCGCAACCAGCTTAGGTTTGGGGGGTTAAGTGGTAGGGATCAGGAGGGTTTAGGGTTTAGGGAGGCTTTCGGTATGAGGAGAGCAGCCGGTGCCTCGGGATGCTGTTGTGCCCAAAGCTTCCGATATGCCTTAGTTGAGCCATATACTCTCAATCAATCTGCGGACCCTACGAGATGTGTGAGGTATATATATATATATATTCCTTAATTAAGGAATATTGGAAGGTCTGGGTAGTTCTAGGTTTGGGTGTTGGAAGAATCCGGTTCCATAGCATAGGTTACCCCCCCGAGCCTGCACAGTAGGGCGAGGCTACCGGGCCTCTGGATTGTACCCTAAAGCTTAGAGCCCTGCCAGGACCCCCCCCAAGTACCCTTTAATCGAGCCCTTATGGTCCTTAATAGTGGGTATTTAGGGTATAATAGAGCGTAGTTGGGGGGTCTAGGTGAGCCCTGAACCTTAGCGACAGGCGTCAAGCCCATCATCCAAGATGCTGCACGGCATCCACTCCCGGCACGCACCGTGTCCGCCATTCTGATCCCTGCAAAGTGTATGTATACCTAGCTGGAAGTTCATGGGACTTACTAAGTCAGGTTATGAGTACCTTAATTGGGGTAGTCATGAGTAACGCTAAGCATAGTTGCCCTTATAGTTTTAAGCTTTAGTTACTAAGCCCCGAGATCCCTTAAGTACGACTCATCTGCAAAGAATTTTCGGGGCCGAGGGCATCACGGAATTCTGCGAAATTTGAGCTCCAAACGCGTCATGTTGCTGCTTTTGGTGCGTTTTTGTCTTGTTTCCCATAAGGGTCCATGTGCCCAAATAAATAAATAAAAAAAATATATATATATATATATACATCGGCCATAAAGTAATCCCTATTATTTAGGTACTTTGAGGCTAAAGTTTATAGCATTTGGGCACATGGACCCCTACGGATTGTTGATATTCAGGTATTGTGTTTGCGAGCCCCAATTCCGACCTGGTACCTTGAAGCCTGAAACCCAACCTTTAGCCCCAAAGCCTCTGGACCCAACCCCTACCTATGGGGGCCGTAATAATTACCTGTAGTATTCCGGGGTTCCTGATTATAGTTATAGTAAAACGGCCCCCAAAACCCTATTCTAATTATTAAGGCCCCTATATTAGACTACCCTTACAGATCCCTTAGAGTAGCCCTTACAGTCCCCATTAAAGGAACCGTATTCTAATTATTAAGGCCCCCATACAAACACGAAGCCCCACAACCTGAAGCTCCAAATTCGAATCCGTTCGAGTTCTAACGTTAGCATCCTTCAGGGATCCCTAAGGGTCCAAGTACCTAATAATCGTATACCCTCCAAAAATAGTAACCTACATAACTACTATCCGAAACCTAAGTACCTAATTATTGGTTCCTTTGGACCCTTAGGGCATCTTTCATGTGGTTTAGGATAATAGCTTGGATAGTAGTAAGTATTCTGGAGTACATGCCTGACGATCAGGTGCTCGGCCCTTGTAGGGTTTAGGGCTATGAGACTTAGTGACTGGGGTTGTAAATAAGGTATCCTCCCAGTAGCGTTTAGGGTTTAGGGCTCAGGGTTCACGGTTTGGGGGCCTTGAGGGCGATGGCTTGGACTGGTTGGAGCACATGGATAGGGTTTCGGGCTTAGGGCTTAGGGATTGGGGTTCAGTGCTTAGGGCTTTGGGTTTAGGGTTTCGGGTTGGCTTCCTTTAAATGAACCTCAACCCAACCTTCTGGTTTGCACTTTGCTTGCGCAGTGTGGAGCATGAATGACAGACCCCTTTGCACATACGTGTTGTACTAGTATTTAGGATAGATGCAGACTAGAGGCTTATAGGTTTGCTTCAAGGGGGAAGGAGGTTTATTGAGCAAATGTCACATACCCTTGAACACATGAATCATACTCCCCAGGTACTTGGCTACAATCTGGTCCTTTGCGCTGCGCATACCAGGATGGTACAGCCAAAGTACGAGGATTGACCTGGCCACGTTGGGAGTTCAATGCCGAAGTGGATGCGGCACACCAGAAGCAGCTGCATCTTGGCTCGCAGTCTAAATACAACTTGCCCACACGCTTCTAAGCCCCTACCCAGAGACCCCATAGTAGTTCCTTTTGGGGGTTCATATATAGAATCCTATAAGGTAACCCCAAAAAGGAAGTTTGGGGCCTCTGGGTAAGTCAGTCAGTATTTGGGTAGAAGAGTGGGTGACTCAACCCACAGTTCGACGTCAGGTTTTTTCATGATGTTCTGCGTTGCGCAAAAGCATCCCGCACAAAAAAGTGTGCATGAACTTTGGGGTGGGGAATTGCGAGGCAAATCGTACTAATTACTTGTACAATTACGCAGTCAGCGCGGGATATAGGACTTTTTCGAACTCCATGAACAACTTCATAAACCTGGTGGTTAAAGACCCCACAAAAGCCCTAAATCTAGATTCTATCAGACTTATTCGAGTTTCCGGTGTCTTCTTGTTTTGCTCTATCAGTGTGCTATAAGGGTTCTGTAAGGGTGCTCTCAAGGGGTCTTATGAGGAATCAGGTTTATGTGAGAGTTTCCGGGAAGAAACTCTCACATAAACCTGATTCCGGTTTAGGGTTTAGGGTTTGGGAAGAAATGCATGCGAATATATATATATATATATATATATATATTCATGCAGCCTTTCAAGCAAAGCCTCGTTTTCCAGTTTGTTACACTGTTGAAGAGTGCTTTATTTTCATGCCTAGAGCCTATGGCACAATACTGCTCTAACCCCACCCCACGCAATTTGTACAGCTTGCTCAGTTTTGTTTGTGCCGAGGGCTTGGCACAAGAAATTCGTTCCGAAGATTGTCCTTGCCTCAGTTGGTCTCTGAATGGGTTGTTGATGTCGGGTCACGGCCACCCGGCTACCCTAAACCCTAAGCCCCACAATCTCAACCAACGACTTCTAAGTTCCTACTCGCTAGCCCAAACCCTCAGCCCTTAACCCACTCCAACGGCTAAGGCTAAGCCTACAAACGAAAAGCCTGAGCAGCAAGCTGCACATTCCACTTCTTACCATATGGGAGTTTCCGAAAATAGGGGACCCTAATATAGTACCTTAAATAGAAGGACCCTTATTACAAGGACCCCAAAATACGGTACCCCCTGTTTTCGGAAACTCCCATATCAATAGTATTTATCAGGGTTCCATGTTTTGATTCTACGATAAAGCTTTTAAGCTTTTAGGGCTTAGGTGTAGAGCATCTCGGTTTGAGGCAGTGGAGATGTTAGGCACAGGGATTTCAGGCTGTCGGCTGTTGAGTCCTAGAGGGGTTGGAAGAAGGTCGAAGCTAAAAGCATTCACTTAAAGGCTCCTGGCACTTAGCAACTAGGGTTCTTATTGGGGTAACTATACCAGAAAGGGCTTGCTTTAGGGGACCCTATGAAGGTTCTCAAAGGGCAGTTGGGCTCAGAAGTAGTTCTCACCAATAAATCTACAGTTGCATGATTTAAGACCCCACTTACTATGTTCCATGATCCCTTATATGCCAGGTAGGTGACATCCGACAAGACAACGTTTACGACGTGGACGTGAAGGTACTTCTGTTGCCCAACGTGCTGGATGTAGACATCTTGATGGCATTGTTCCTTGGCTGAGTGGAACATAAACTGCTTACGTCTCCTGGGCCTTGGGGAATTTCAGGGTTTAGGGTATGGATACATAGACAACGCCCATCCACGAATTCACATACCTGAGTCTGTATAGAAATATATTTATATGTACATACATGCGTGTGTGTTATATACATACACACACACATCTACCCATATGTATATGCATACACACATATTGCGCGGCCCTAAACCCCACACTCAACTCTCGGCATATTTTCTGCTATTGTTCGCTGTCTGTTCGTTGACATCATCCTGACATTTTTCGTGCCAGGGGGAGTAGGAGCACTGGAGCACCAGTAAAAATCAGAAACAATACCAGGCATTGTAACCGTGCAGTATGCCCTAAACCCTAAACCCTAAACCCTAAACCTGTTTCGTTCCAACCCAAAGACCCCCACAACCCTCTGCCCTGACCATTCCCTAAACCCTAGCACCAATGAAGCAACCCTGAGCCGATTCGATGTAGGCGCAGCATTCCCAGACTGCCTAAACCCTAACCCCAAGGGTCCAAGTATCTAATAATCATACACTCTCCCAAATCCTAGCATACATAACTACTATCCGAAACCGAGTACCTAATCGGGTCCTTTGGACCCTTGGGGTAAGGCCTATATTAGTATGATACAGTTTTTGTATGGTACCAGTACGATCGAGATAAATCTGTTCATTATTAATCAGCATCCCCAATATTCGTATGATGCTATTATTTGATCATGTATTTTAACAAAAAATACGGTTATCATAGAACTATAGTACACCCATATGATACTGTTTGTGCATGGTATTGTGTGTATATACTTATACTTATATACATATATATAGTATCATCTTGCTATCATTATGCTATAGTACCACATGCATATACTCCTACTAGTATTATCATTATGCTATAGTACCTATACATAAAGTCATATAGTCATACTCTTATCACTATGCTATAACACCCGGTTTGAGCCTATTTGCCACCACGCAGCCTTGAGGACGCGGACTTGGGAAACTCATGGCCACGTCTTCTCGAAGCTGCCAATCCAGGGGGTGATCTACTGCCTTTGGGACCAGCCTCTAAGCAGATCTTAGATCAAGTTGCTAGGGTTTAGGGTTTAGGATATGATACTGACTTTGGGACCAGCCTCTTCGACCTTAATATCGGGGCCTGAGTAATTACCAATTCTTTTTTTTGTTTTTTTTGGGGGGGGATCCTTTTTATAAGTTATAGTATAGTATACCCCGAAACCCAATTCCAATTGTTAAGGCCTCTTCGACCTTACATCAAGTTGCTTCGGGCTTTTTTTGAAGGCCTTCATTCGACCTTATAGCAAGTTGGCTTTTGGTTGGGAGGGTTTAGGCGTTGGGGTTGCAGGCAACCGTCGCAAGCCGCGATCCTCAGAGGGTTGTGTGTGGGGGACTGTGTGGGTGTTTGTGTTTAGTGTCTGGGGTTTAGAGACTGTGGGTTTTAGGGTCCAAGAGGGCGGGGCTTTGGGTTTGGGAGATTGGAGCTTCCGGTTTGCTGCCCCTTAGTTGTGCCCAGGCTTGTTTTGCCAGTCTTCACATCCTCATGGCTCTTTCTTGGCATCGACCTTGGCGTGCTGCTCCTTGCTCCAATTAGGGGTTTCGCGGTGTAGGCTGTCTTTTAACAACTTTAACAGTGTGGTTGAACGTTATGGTGCATGATTTTGAACTGACTTATTCCCTAAGGGTCCCTGTACCCCTTAGAGTACATACTTTGGCCTTGTAGTATCCAGGCCGTCGTCTGAACTCTATCGGTGCATGGGCCCTTGGGCCCAGTGGGGTAACGGATTGAAACCACGGCATCGCGAAAGAGAGGCCCGGCGAATGTTCCCTAATGTATTGCAGAAAAGAAACCGCCAAAGCCTCACTTGGAGGTTCATGGGACTGATATGGTAGGTCAGTTATATGTACCTTGATAGGCTAAGCTTAGCTACTTTATTAGTCCCGTGACCCCTTGCAAGCCCAAAGCCCCTTGTAGATCCCTTGTGGATCCCTTGAAGGAGCCCTTTAAGTTACTAAGTCTCAGGATCCTTTAAACAACTCTGAACCCCTAGTTGTACATCCCTTATAGATCCCTTTGCAGGAACCCTGTACTACGGGGGATGATATAAATCTTGCATTACCCATAATAAGGAATATATATATATATACATACAACAACTCCCAGAGTTCAGGGTCATCAAAGGTAACCCCTAAACCCTAAACCCTAAACCGGTAACCCCAAACCCCAGGCGCAACCGTAAGTCCCGTGATCCCTTAACCCCAAGGGTCCAAGTACCTAATAATCATATACTCTCCAAAGTCCTAACCTACATAACTACTATCCTAAAACCAGGTACCTAATTTTGGGCTCTTTTGGACCCTTAAACCCTTAGACTACCCCATAAAGCTTATTATAGACCCCTTTGTAGAACTCTTATGGGACCCCCATTTATTGGACCCTTGGGGTTAAGGTCGAAGCAGTCAGGCTCTGAGCCACGCACTCAACCCCAGGAGCCCGAAGACTTTAACTTTTCTCAGGGACCTTTAGGATTTAAGTTTAGGGTTTAGGGTTTTAGGGTGTTTTTACGGCTTAGGATTTTTTTGGGGGGGTTTGGGTTCTTTCTCGGGTTTGGGCACAGGGTTTAGGACCCCAATCCGTGGATGTATTCTGAACCCCATGTCAGCCTTAGCCCAGTCGAACCTTCGATTCCAAACCATTCTTGGACTCTCCCCCCTAAACCCTAAACCCTAAACCCTAAGCCCGAGATCACACTCGGAACTTAAGCCCGAACCTCGAGCCCTCTTCACATCCGAACCGAACCCTGAAATTGGGGTGTCGGGTTTTGGTGATGGATTTAGGCTACCCTTGAATTCCAAGGCCCCCCAAACCCACGCTCTCAACACAAAGCCTTTTCAAATGGGTAGTTGTCAAAATTATGGTGCCTCTTTGGGTACCCTAAATAATAGGTGCCGTATTATTATAGGGACCCAAAAAGGGACCATGATTTTGACAACCACCCATATCCTACCACTCCCCTCCTTGCTGTTTCCGGTACCCTGAAGGCCAAACCCCTCCAAGCCCTACGCCCTCAACCTACAGTAGAAGCCAGAAAGTTGGAAGATAGTTGTCCTCATACCCTTAAGGTAAAGTATAAGGGATCCTAGCACTCATCCTCCTACAGCCATGTTCCAACTTTCTGGGTTCTACTGTACACCCTTTGAAACCCTGTGTGCCTTTCCTCGTGTGGGAGGCTGCACTGGGGAGTGCGGCCCAATTCTGAAGCAGCCCGGCATAGCCTTATAACAGCAATGTAGAAGCTCAATCATTAAGATAGGATTTCGGGGTGTCTGTAATATTGGTAAGGTAGAATACAGAGCCCCAAATGGAAATAGTTTATGCGATTTATGCAGGCTTCTATATTTGCACTTCATGTTAAGTGACTAACAACTTTTCCTACGAAGTTTCGATGGAGTCCTTGCAGGCGTTGGAGCTCTCGGCCTTGAGGGCTTTGGGGTTTCCAGGTTTCATAGCTTATACCTTAACCTACCAAAACCTACTTTTTTGTAGGGTCCCTATAAATTCCATACTAGGGTTTATAATAGGAACCTACAAAAAAGTAGGGTTTGGTAGTTTAAGGTAGGGTTTAGGGTTTAGGGCTTCGGGTTTTAGGCTTTGGGGTGTAGGGTTTCAGGGTTTGGGTATCAGGCATGGAAGCTCAAGAAATGAGACGCGTTGCCTTATAGTGCCCGTAAGCACCGGGATCTTTACCGTACAAAACGCTGGTTTTCAAGAGCCCCCCGATATGAATATGACTCTAAACCCTACACTGCCCTACACCCCATGTGTTAGGGATGGCCAGAGGGTTCTGCATGGGGATCGTATTCGAGCTCCGTTTAAGGGACCGTCTTCGGTGTTGGGTCTCTCAAGGTTGAGGGCTCGGAGATGAGGGCTGAGAGGTTTGAGGTTGGCTTCTGTTCTGAGTTGGATGTTCAAGTGTTGAGAAATATTCAAAGTGGTCATGATCTGAAAACCCCAAGCCCGAAGCCCTGAACCCCAAAGCTCAGATTATAAAGCCCTATAAGCCCTCTGCCCGAGACCCTCTTTCCCCAGAGTCCTAAGCCCTATTTATGTATAAACCGAAATTCAACACAAAGGCCCCCCCAAGCCCTAGAAGCCAAATCCGATGCCGAAATCCAAAACCTTCTAGAACCCTTTCTGGAAACCTTCTCAGGCCACCTGTTCAGAGAACCCGTTAACAGAGCCCTTGGACTTGGAACCCACAAGAGTTTAGGGTTTAGGGTTTATAGGGGTTTTGGGTTTTGGAGCCTGAAACAAAGCCTGGAGGGCCTACATCCGAAACCCCACATCCTCCACCCTAAACTTCTTGACCCTAAGCCCTTTTTTACCCCCACACCCTAAACCCGAATACTAATCATCATAGTCATGGCAATAATAAGAATACTAGTAACAATAAGAATTACAGTCATAATTCGAATAATAGCAATACTTAATAAGAAGAATAGCTATACTTAATTAGAATAATAGCAATAAGTAATAAGAATAAGAGTAATAATCAATAAGAATAATAGTAACAGTAGTAATAGTAATAATCATCATAATAATAATAATCGCCTCGAGGGCAACTCCCTGCAGAACGTCCACCGGTACTGGGCCATCCTCCTGGGCGGAGCCGAACCTGGGTCTGTAATATTGCCTGGAGGTATACCGTTTTTAGGGTTTAGGGCTTCGGGTTTAGTTTAGGGTTTCGGGAGGTACACCGTTTTTCAAGGTACCAACTTTTCCGGTTAGGATTAGGATTTGTTCTTTCGAAAAGGTAGGTACCCAAAGAAAAGTAGGGTGCGACCCTTTAGGTGGGGACTTAATCATGGATAGGGTTCTAGGTCCAGGTGCAAAAACAGGAGGGGAGCCCTTCCCCGACGAATGCATTCAGGGGTTTAGGGTAGGGTTTAGGGTTTAGGGTTTAGTGTAGGGTTTGGAGTTTAGGGTTTAGGGTTTAGGGTAGGGTTTAGGGTTTCGATGCAGTCTCCGATTCGGAAGCGATCACAGCACTTTGCAGCAGCGAGCTTAGCGAAAGTGCACATTTCACATCAACCCTGAAGCTTGGCAAGTGTCTAAACATGGGTTGTCTTCGGAGTGTATGAAGTTTCATATGGTGATGATCAGAGTTTATATGGGTTTTCTTGTAAGGTGTTACATGGGTCTGATGAGAAAATATTGGGTTTCGAACCGGAAAAGCCTTCATAAACGACGTTACGCCATTATGTTGCAGATCCTTCGATTTGGGGTTGACATTTGTTTACAATCCTATCGAACCCTGGGCGTAGGTTTAGGCGTGGGAGTAATTACATGTAGGGTTACGGGTGTCACGTTTTCGTGTAGTTAGATTGCTCTGGCTTTAAAGTGTGACCTGTGAGCCTGACATTGCTGTCTTACAGAGTTTGTCGCTTTAGGATCAGATTACAGGGCTTGGGTGCTGAGGTTAGAAACGGTTTAGGGTTTATAGGGTTTGGGCTCATAGGCTTTGCATTCAGGAAGTCTGCTTCAGAGTGGGACGCTCTATGGACGAGAAATGGGGCTAAAGAGTATCGTTATGTGCGTATGTCGGTATCTCTTTTGTTTCGCGTTTCCTTTTTATGGCGTTGTCACGTAGTACCCTGAGCCCTAAACCCTAAACCCTAATAATGTATCATAACATATTCTAACATTATAAACCCTAAACCCTAAACCCTATCCCTAATATATACTGCTATATTATATTAATCCATGGCCCCGAACTCTGACGTCGAAGAATACCCCAACCCAGTAAGCAGCCACCTGAGGTCCGAGAAGGCCCCGCAGACGCTGGCATCGGGGTTTGGAGGGTTTGGGGCTTTGGGGGTTTGGGGGCTTAGGGTTTAGGGGTTTAAGGGTTTAGGGGTTCAGGGGTTGAGGGTTTAGGGGTTTAGGGTTTAGGGTTCAGGGTTTGCGTTCTTGTTCTGAGGTTCGTCGATTGCTGTGCGAATACCATCAAATGGTAGTTTGGATTTCAGGTATCTTCCCTAAACCCTGATACCTAAACCCTAGTGAGCCTGGTGGTGTTCTGACAGTCGTGAGTATTAGTGTTGCTAATCTGATTACTATAGGGACCTAAATATTTTTACATATTATTCCTAGGGCTCCTTATTATAACTCTAGCAGAATCGGCCCCAAAACCCCATTCTAATTAGTCAGGCCCCTATATTAGTCTGATTATGACTATGGCTTCTAGGGCTCCGCGGGTTGCTTGGTAGGGGAGCTCGGGTTTTAAGTTGTAATGGGAAGGTCTAGGAGTTTGGATTTTGGATTTATGTGCCTTTAGGGAAAGGTTGTAGGGTTTCCTATGATCAGTTAGTTGTTGGTGTTGGTTTTCCTTCGAGGTTTGAGTGGTTTGCCGGAGCTTGCAGAGCCCCAACTAGAGATGTGAAGAAGGACGCTGGGTTTAGGTCTTACATTTCGGGGTTTAGGTTGACCACAGTTGTCTCAGCAAGGCGCATTCTGGCAGCCACAGCCCTGAACCTAAGACCTCCCCGCGTAGAATCCATCTGCACAAATACCCAAATTTTAACTATAGTAGAAGCCAGAAAGTTGGAACATGGCTTTAGGAGGATTAGTGCTAGAATCCCTTATACTTTACCTTAAGGGCATGAGGATAATGATGTTCCAACTTTCTGGCTACTACTGTAAACCCTGAACACCGAGCTCTGTTTCCTTTACCCTACACAGGACTGAATCTGCTCTGGTGGTTCCTAGCGCACTGGAGCAAGTGGTACTCCCATGACGACCTGACGATGAAGTCCCTTTGGCATCCGCGCCTTGGACCTTTAGGATTCCGGGCTTAGAGTTTAGTAGGAATCGGAAAGTTTAACCTTTCCGCGGCTTGTTGGGGGAGTAAGTAGGATTCAGGGTTAAGGTTAAGGAGGGTTCCAAACCTCAAAACCCACCAAGACTCCGAAAGCCAAACCTCAGTGTAGTGTAAGAAATAAAATAAGAATCAGAAGATCTTCAGGGGCTTCAAAAGTTCGAAGCCCTCGAACCCCTATAGTAAGCCTTCAAGAGAAACCATAAAGGAACCCTATTCTCATTACTACTTAAAGGATCCTGGGACTTAGTAAGTCCTACGTGGGGTTATCCCAATTATAACCTACTTATAACCTTACTTACTAAGTCCCATGAGCCTTTAAGTAGGCCCCTATACTTGCATCAACCCACCTGTCGAGTCCCCCCCTTGGGATTTTAACTCTCCGAAACTTGGAGATTAGACTCACATGCGATGTAGGGCCGTAATGGCTAAACTACGGGTTTGGGGTATAGTATAGTATATAGTCTGATTCTACAGGGGTTGTAAGTTAATACTGTTACTAATTATTCAACCTCTAAACCCTAAACCGTAAACCCTAAATCCTAAACCCTAAACCAGAGGACGGTCTTCTTTACCGATGCTTGGTTTCTGTCCTCCTGCCCCTCGGCTTTCCTGGACTTTTCTGGGCTATTGTTAAGGCACCCACTTTAAAGTTAATATAGAGTTATCAATACTATTTTGGGGGTTCCTTATTATAGTTATAGTATAATGGGCCCCAAAACCCTATTGTAATTATTAAGGCCGCTATATTACCATAGCAAGACCATGCATTTTGTTGACACCTCGGGACTACTGTAAGCTTGGTGGAGGTGGCTTATGTTGCGGCTCTTCCTAACCTCTGAAGCTTATGCCCTAAGCCTGACCTGGACTTGACGGTTTACGATGGAGGCTTAGGGGTTGGGGGAGCCCTTTGCCATAAATAGGAGACCCTAATATAGTACCCTGAATAGTAGGATCCTTATTATCAGGACCCCAAAACAAGGTACCCCAAATTTTTGGAAACTCCCATATATAGGGACTACTTTAAAGCCCAACCCATGTGCTATGATGTGGGTACACGGTCCTTAGGGAACGGACAAGTGAAGCCATTTTCGAGCTTCCCATAACATGCAAAGAGGCCCTTTGAGCAACACAACCCTCCTACGCGGACAAGCCTGTCATGCACATCTTATCAAATACTTCTGCACTTCAACAACCCACCAACTTTTTACCACGATATCTGGCATACTTACCACCCTAAACGCGAAACTCGAGATCTTGGGCCCTATGGACCATCATTCCAAAAGTCCTAAACCTATGAATCATCAACCCTACCCAGACCTTCCAATATCCCTTAATCAATCAAGGAATATACCTTAAGCTGAAAACCACATTAAGGATCCTCATATATGTGTTAGGGATCCTAGTATAATTATGAGGTACATTCCTTACTTGGGTATAGGCTCTAAGCCGCATTCGGGATCCTTCACAGGAAAGTTTTCAGGGGCCCGACTATATCTTAAGGTCCCCAGAGAGCCCAATACCCCTTAATTAAGGAATATAGCTTAAATCATCATATGAAGCCCTATATATTTTAAGCCATATTCCTTAATTAAGGGGTATTGGGCTCTCTGGGTCTATTCCTTACTGTACTGGGGTCTAAGATCCAAGCCACGGAGGCTTGACGCTCACCTGCCGTTCGCTTCTGGCGCCTCAGTGGACTTTGACTGTCAGAGAAGGACCTTGAACCCTAACCCTGGGTTTAGGGTTTAAGGTTTAGGGGTTTAGGGCTTCGGCACTACCTGGGCCCTAAATAACCTACATTTTTATGGCTTTTATTATGGTTTCCTTATATATGTCCTTACAAAAAGCAGGTTTTGGGGGTTAAGGTAGGCCCTAAGCCCTAAACCCCTAAAGCCTAAACCCTAGAGTCTTCAGGGAAGCCATGGGGCTTAGGCTTCACCGGCTTTTGGCGGCTTAGGCTTTGGGAGTTTAGGGTTTAGCGGCTTTAGGGTTTAGGGTTTTAGGTGCTCTAGGGTCCAAAGTTCTGGCTTTGGGGTTTAAGTCTCGGACGGGTTTCGGGTAAGGGACAGAGCGCGACTGGAGAGATACGGTTGATGATATATAATCCTGCATTACCCATAAAACGGAATATACCACAATTCCCATAGTCTAGGAGGCAACACAGGATTTACATCATGACCCTAAACCCAAAGCCCTAAAACCTTATAGATCCCTTAAAGGAATCCCTTAAAGGTACCCTTATATTATAGATCCCTTTAAAGGAACCCTAGGATTTATATCATCAGCCGTACAAGCAGTCGTGAGCTACAGGTGCTGCCCTGTGTCTACGACCACTTCATGCCCTCTCGCGATCCAGTTTGTTGGCAGAAAAAATTTCCGGTTTAGGGTTTAGGATTTAGGGTTTAGCTTCTTGGTAGAAAAAGGTTCCCGGCTTAGTGTTCGGAATCTTGTTAACTCGTGTGAGTTCTTTTTTACAGGGGTCCAACTAAACTACATAACTACTTAAAGGATCATGGGCCTTAGTAAGTAGGTTATAATTGGGGCTATAAGTCCCCTAAGTGGGGTTATCCTAACCATAACCGACTTATAACCTTACTTACTAAGTCCCATGAGCCTTAAGTATTATCCTAAGCCCGACTACATAACTCTTGGATCCTTGGGACCCGCAGGGCAACATACCACGCATGGTAGCATGCACGGCTCTTCCTGCGCCAGTAACCCGCCCGGGTTTAGGCTGTAGGACTTTGGGTTTTGGGGGTCACTTAAAGGCTCATGGGACTTAGTAAGTAAAAGTTATAAGTCGGTTATAGTTAGGATAACCCCACTTAGGGGACTTATAACCCCAATTATAACCTACTTACTAAGTCCCATGATCCTTTAAGTACCCTAAACTCCCCCCTTATAGAACCCTTAATAGATCCCTAAACCCNTAGGATAACCCCACTTAGGGGACTTATAACCCCAATTATAACCTACTTACTAAGTCCCATGATCCTTTAAGTACCCTAAACTCCCCCCTTATAGAACCCTTAATAGATCCCTAAACCCTCAAGAATCCCTTAAAGGAGCCTTTAAGCAGGGTTGAGGGCTTGGTAGTCAGGGATCAGGGTTTTTAGGGTTCAGGCCTTCGCCCCCCAAAAAAGCAGCGTTTAGGGTTTAGGGTTTAGGGGTTTAGGGTTTAGGGGTTTAGGGTTTAGGGTTTAGGGTCAAGCATCGGCAGAATGCTCAAACCTAAACCGAACCGAGAGGAGAGATCTTAAGCTGTTTCCCGACTGGCAGTGATGTTGCCGTCCTGAGAAGTGTCCGGCACAAGCTTCCGTATGGGTTTTAGCTAGTAGTTGAATATGCAAACTTCCTGAAGCTTCTCTTTGATTTTACTACAGCTTGAAGACACCTTGCACAGAGCACTGTTGTGCTAGCCGCCTAAACCATAAAGCCTAAACACCAACCCGACCTGATGCAGATAGAACAAGGAGCCAAGTTGAGCCAAGCCAAACAAAAGCACAAAACTAGCAGGTCATGACGGAGTGGGAGCAGGGCCTTCTCGCGATCAACGTTTTTGTGCAGGGGTTTGCCGTGACGTCCCTGGGACTCTTATTAGGTTTGGGCCTTAGGTGTTTGGGGGAATAGGTTTCAGGGTTTTGCAGTTAATTTCAGGTTTAGGATGTAGGCTTTGCATTTAAAATTTAGGGTCTGGGATTAAGGGTTTAGGTTTAGAGCTTAGGTCTGTACAGTATATTGCAGGAGTTAGGGTGTTCCCTAAAGCCGTAGCCCTGTACCCGACACTGCAAACGAGCTGTGAATCATTCTTGGGTCTTGCAGAGTGTGGTGGGCTCCTTGTGCCAGTTGGCATCTTCATACTGGGAGTGTCGCTGTTGGCAATATATGCCCTACCTGATACTAAGGCCATGAGCAGCAAATACGAGAGTCCAAACCTTCAAGTAGAAAATGTCTAGGACACACGCTCCTTAGATCGAACAGCAGCACTGACGCTGCTGCAATTGGCAGCGCGATGTAGCAACATGCCCCGCGCTAGCATATCCTGTGTTAGATGTATGGCTTGGCATGCATGCTCCATAACCCCGAAGGATCCATGTACCCAAATTGTACATACTTAGGCCCCAAAGTACCAATATAGGAACTACTTTAGGGCCAAAGAGTATTCTCTTTGGGTACATGGACCCTTAAGGTTATCCTGTTCTGCTCATGTTCACCTCTTTGGGTTGAACCAAGAGATTCAGCGCCGGACTTATAGTATCCCTTAAAGGAACCCTTTAAAGGAACCCTATAGTACCCTTACGGTATCCCTTAAAGGGGACCTGTCTTATAGGTACATGCTTCGGCTGCTACATCGCTTCAAGAGGACGGGGGACTTCCGGGTGAGAGCCCAATCTTCAGCAGCCCGGGGTGTTCAAAGTTGGGACTTGGGGTATATCCCTAAACCCCAAACCCCCGGGGTTTAGCGTTTAGCGTATATATATATATATATAGACATACATATATATATATATACATATGTGTGTGTGTGTGATCCCAGTGCAGCCGGCCCAGTCCCTCCCAGAGGGTAAGGGGTCGAGAGTGTTCAGGCCAGAAGAGTCGACTGCGGCAGCCCTGGTGCATGGCATCCTAGTTAGTGAAGCCAGCAGAGTCGATACCATCCTGAACGTAATGCGATTATGCCATGCAGTGGACGTCGACGCGCGACAATTCACCGAAACAATTGCACTGGTTGCGGTGGTCCGATATGCCGCAGGATGAAAGCACTGGGAGTTTTGAAACCGCAACTGACACCCTCATTGTTCCGGAGCCCGAAATGCTCTGTGGTTTCAGGTTTGAGATTTAGAGCATAGGGGCTGGGACGTTCAGTTTGAGGGGAAGGTGTCTAGAGCCCAAAGAGCCATTGCATGCAGGATTCTCGCGATTTTCAAGTGCCTCGCCTTATCTGGCATGTTTTCACCGGGCGGTTCGGAGAAATACGAGGAAATGTCTGCTAGCAACGCAGAATTTGTTTCACAGTACGGACGAATGCTTACAGGTGGTCGCTTCCGTGCTGCTTCTCTTCTATTCCCAAGGCACTATAGGACCCATAACTCCCAAGTTCCACACATACGATCTGACATCTACATCGGGTCCGTTTTGGAATTGTGATTTTGGAGAAGTGAGCTCAAAGTGTAAGTTGTAAGGGATGAGGAACTGATGAACCATACGAAAACCCTCTAGTTTCTGCAGCCCCAAGTTTGCTGTTGAATACTTGGACTTCAGCTGGCGATGTCTAGGGTTGCAAGGCTTGCAATGTTACTAGTATGGGAGTTTCCGAAAATCAGGGGTACCTTGTTTTGGGGTCCTTATAATAAGGATCCATTAGGGCCCCCCAAGTTCGGAAACCCCCACATAATGCCGGCAGCTCGAAGCCTTAGCTACTTCTGGACTACCAGAATTCAGAAGTCTGAAACTCTCGCCCTTGCAGAAGGACCAGGGTTTCGGGTTTAGATGTTGGTGCCTCTCGGCCGCAAGCCCTAAAAACTCCGCCTCTATTTTGCGAACCTTGAGCTACAAGCCCCCTGCTTTCTCTTACCCTGAGGGTTCAAAGGGCACAATACCTTCGCATTTTTATGGTTCTGGATCGTAGCTACGTAGGTTAGTATTAAGCCTATTTGGTAGAGTATCGTTCGTATTCCCAGCTGATACTTGGACCCACATTCAGCCCTCGCTAAACCTGAGACTCAGCCTGAGACTGCCCTCAGAGAACCCGACAAATCCCTATGTTGGTTTTGCAGGTACTTGGAAACCCTAAACCCTAAACCTTACAAATAAACCTAAACCCCAAATGGGTGGTTGTCAACAATATGTTCCCATTTGGGGTACCTATTATAGTACGGCACCTATTATTTAGGGTGCCCAAAAAGGGACCCTAATTTTGACAACTACCCAAATCTCAAAATAAACCGAAGCCCTTACTGTAACCCCTAAAATAGACCGAAACCCTAAACCTAAAACCAGCTTGTATGGTCCGAGAGCCAACCCCGAACCCCTAGGATCCTTGAGGACCAGGCAAGGTGGGGCTTTGGGTTTGGGTTTGGGGTTCATTTAGGGTTTAGGGCTTGCATAGGGCGCGATATAGGGTTTAGGGTGTGTTATGGGGTTTAGGGTGATTTATTATAATTATACTTAAAGGCTCATGGGACTTAGTAAGTAAGGTTATAAGTAGGTTATAATTAGGATAACCCCACTTAGGGGACTTATAGCCCCAATTATAACCTACTTACTAAGTCCCATGATCCTTTAAGTAGGCTTTAGGGGGCCCTGTGCTCCAACGCTCGAACTTGGCATCCAAGGACCTTTTTCAGCAGAACTATTCTCGAGATGTTGCTCATCGCCGTCCCCTGGAGATGTTCAGGTGACTCAATAGATTCGGGCTTGGCGTCCTCTTCGCAGAGCATAATATAGGGGCCTTAATAATTACCTATACTATTTTGGGGGGTTCATGGTTATAGTATAATGGGCCCCGAAACCCTTTTCTAATTGTTAAGGCCCATATATCAAATAGATTCGGGTCTTGTGTTATCTTCGCGAAGCATTATGATATAGAGACTGTAGGGGGATGTTGTAACTGATTTTCCGACCGTCGGACATGCTCTCGAGTTTCTGGTATGGCGGGCAAAGAGCTCTGAGGGCCACCTGCATTGGAGGGAGGCATTGGGAGTAGTTATTTTGATTTGATGGTCGGCTTAAGGGGTTAGTCTTTGAGGTGTAAATGCTAAACCCATGGTTCCATGATTGTGTGAGCCTGCAGTCCTATAACTTACCTCTAGTTAGTAGGGAATGGAGGAATGGAGTACAATTATAACTACTATTACTACCATTCTTCCATTCCCTACTAACCAAAGGTAGGCTAAGTATATCAGGGACTACAAGGGGACATCATTACTAATTATTCCAACCTGTATAACTCGTAAGCACAAGCCTACCAAAAAATGTAACGTAGGAACCTCAATTAATACCACTACTGTTTTTTTTGGTGGTTCCTTATTATAATTATAGTATAATGGGCCCCAAAACCCTATTCTAACTATTCAGGCCCCTATATTATAGAGCCCCCATAGACCCCTCTAAAAGATCCCTTTTGTAGCCCTTCCAGTCCCCTTTAATAAGGCCCCCATATTAAGCCCAAGGTTCAATCCCGAAGGGCCCATGTACCCAAATAGCATATACTTTGGCCTGAAAGTAGCCCCTATGTAGTTACTTTGGGGCCAAAGTATATACTATTTGGGTACATGGACCCTTTCGGAATATTTAAACCCTACACCCTAATCTCTCGACTCCGAGACTAGAGCCGAGGCAATGGTGTTTGCAGCTGGGCTGCGAGAAGATTCGGAGACGTCCTTCGTGTTCAATGGGGGAATGGCCTTAGGGGTCCTTTAAAGGGATCTTATAAGGGATAGACACAACATTAACAAACTACTATACATCAGCACAAATAGATACAAATTTGTCTACTAATTAATTATCAAAATAACACATTATTGGCTACCAATTTTTACAATAAAACTGAAATAGATACAACATTAACTAACTATTATACATCACCACAAATAGATACACATTTATCTACTAATTATCAAAATGACGCATAATTGGCTACCAATTTTTACGATAAAACTGAAATAGATACAACATTAACTAACTATTATGCATCATGACAAACAGGTACACATTTATCTTCTAATCATCAAAATTGATTAGCATCCAATTTTGATAATAAAGGTGAGGTAGATACATTAATAGCCAATGCAGGCGGAGGCGGTGGTTATACTGATACAGAAAGTGATAGTTTATTGGGTTTACGTGTTCCATTAAGTGACTTTACATACAGATTTAAAACAAACCCATTGTTGATTGTAGTGCCCCTACTATTATTCACAGTGGACGAACATTAAGCAACCAGACAATAAATATATATCACCAACTACAGGGCCATTATTTAGTAATCAATTTGGGGGTGGAGATAAAATCGTATCGGTATTTAAAGATTCTACAAATTACTTAACATTACAAGGAAATGTAATTATATCAAATGCTACAAGTGACGACAGCGTTGTAGATTTAAATTTAAACCCTTCGGGGAATATTAATATGAATAATGATTTATCCGTTGATAATGTAAATGCTACAACTAATTTAACAATAGCCGGTGAAATTGGCTTAACAGGCAATTTAACAGTAAATGGTGATATTCAACTAACAGGTGCTAATGCAATTTCTGAAGGATCTAATAACGCTACAAAATCTAACATATCAATGGATTTATCAATAAGTGAAACCGCGAACGCTATAAGATTAGCTAATGGAGCTAATGACGATACTGACACAAATACCTACATAGAATGCAAAAATACAACAGGAGGCACACCATTATTTAAACCTACATATGTTAAAGATGCTGTAAATTGCGAAAATGCTAGTTTCAATATTTCTACTAATTCAGGACTGACATTTTATAAATCAACAACAGATGCAAGTAATGTTTTGGCAATTGCTAATGATAGTGGGAAGCTTCGCTTCCGTGGCTTTAGTCTTGATGCTTATACTACCAATGACTCGTCACAACAGTTACTTTTGAATATGAGTAGTTCAAACACGGCAAGATGCAATAAATTAGGGATAGGAGCTACTGCCGTTGTAGATGTTCTTCATGCTATTGGTGGTAATTCTAATTTTAGTTCAACAGTAAGGTTTCACGGTGCTACTACTTCTAGTAATGAAATACTAATATGGAATAATAGCAAAATATACTAATAATTCATTAAGTGTAATAACAAATGACGAAATAAATTTCTCATTTCAAGCAACAGAGCAACTGACCCAACAACATCAACAATAGCATTACAACTAGCGGACACGAACGGAATAACATTAAACAGAGCAGTCACAAATAATTTAACGTTTAATAGCATTGGTAAGATAACAGCGGAAGCTATTGTTAATGTATGTGGAGAAATATTATTCCAACACTCATCAGGAATAAAAGAAGCATTTACGATCTAGATATAGGAAATGGAGACATGGACAGAGCAATTAACTTTAATATAGGAACAATAGGAAGCACACCAGAAATTCAATGAACAAACGGAAAAGTAAACCTATTAGGAAACTTACAAATAACACATACTGATGTATCAGGATCACAACGAGCCTTAATAAAAAGCCCAGACACTGGCGGATTCATCAGATTAAGTAATAATAAGTCATCTAGATTAGACGCCACAAATACAGGAGTTGATGTTTATGGTGTTTTAACTACAACAAGAAACGCAGATATTCATGGGAATGTAACGTGTGTTGCTCTAACAGAAACATCAGACTCTAAATTAAAGAAAATATTCAAGAGGTAAATACGAAAGAGTGTTATAAGGCAGTTAAATATATCAAACCGAGGACAAAAAGAGTCATATTGGATTTGTAGCAGACGACATAGAGGATGGTAAAATGCCGAAAGTATGGGACAACATGAACGGCTGTTGTGCTTTGGAGTTGTGTGCAAGATATGCAAAAAAATCACAAGTCTAAAGACCGAAGTTACTAAATTTAAGAATAATAACGGAAAAGGCGAAGGGAAATAACATAAGCATTATTATATATAATGGGTGCTAGATGATATATTGTTATTTACTACTTTGAAGGATGTTATTGAAAGAGTTGAAAAGTTAGAAGAGAGAAAAAGCGATAGCATTTATTATAAACTGCCTCCTGTTACATTATGTAAGTATTCAATAATATATTTAATATTATTACTGAAAAATGATATTATTAATCAATAGCTAGTTTAGCATCAAACTTTTTGTTGAACATATCATTTACGTTTGAATTTCATCAAATTAATGAATACAATACTGCAAGGCTCTTCGGTAGCCAGATTATACACTTCTAACAACAATTTCTCTGCTTCCGCTAAATTTTTAGCATCAGCCACAGTTCAGTTGACTTCGTAATTAAGACGGCACTTAACTCTTCAACAATTGTTTCAATCTCTTTGTAATTTATTAACCTGAAGAAGACTACTTGACGACTATTGACACGAATAATTGGAGACAAGGCGTTGAACTTTTGTGTGCTTGTTATGCTGTTGATACTATTGTGACGGCCGCGCGCATATAATTGATTTAATAACGGGCTATTGCGCGAGAACGCTTTTGAATCAGCGAAGTCATCCACTATAATCAGTATCGAAAATGATTTTGTGTGGTCGTTCTTTTTCTGGTATTCGATGACTTTGTGCTGTTGCTTTATCACCTTCTCTAGTTCTTCTGGTATGTATTCATCAAACAGACACTTTTCTTTCTCTATATGAACCTTTAAATGATCCTGAAGGTATCTTTTAACTGGTAACCAATTGCTATCAACTGAATTTGAAGGACTCCAGACATAGATGCGTTCAAAGACATCTCTGTAAATGTCTAGTATCAGTGACTGTAATAGGATGCCCTTGCCACTGCCTGATGGTCCCTTTATTGTTTGACTAAGTGGTAGTCTCGGTGCTGTTTAATATTTAGATTGTTTAAAGTCATATTCTTGAACATTATCTGGTTTGACTATATGTGTAATCATCATTATTATTACATAGAAAAAGTATTTGATTTAAATATATAATGGATAAATACATAGAAGTAATAAATGAGATAGAGGAATTAGATGAAGTAACACAAACTCCAAGATATAGAATGTGTTGCCATAGTCTGTTGGAGTTTCTTAAGGCAGTATGCTATTATCTTGAGAATGTTAAACAATCTAGTTAATGTAAATGAGTGATACATCAAATGACAGTAATGGAAGAGATAAAGGTCTCCATGTTGATAAGAAAGGTTGTCATTGTATCCCCTGTCGTTGTAAAAGGCAGTTTTATCATAAGGAAACGAAGACAGTTAAGGAAAATAATACAATTACAACAGATACTGTTATTGATGAAAGAAACTTTCAGTTTGGTGGTAATGGACGTCATACCAGTCCAGATGACGTTTTCAAAGATGAAGATTACAGGCAGGTAGTGTTGAAATATGTGATAGAGGCTGGGGACATGGTAGGCATCCTTCACCTGAAGAGTTTGAAGAAAGATTGGAAAATGCGAGACAGACATAACTGAAATTAGAAAGGATATTGAAGATATAGCTAAACATGACTTACATAAACTGGATTAAAAAATGAAATGTATAATATTTTGACAGGGTACAGTGCAAATACAGTCGCCCAGACCGAATTGGAAGAAGGAGCAGAAAACCCTCCCCCCCCCCCCCCCAAACCCCCTGGACAGAAAAAGGGGAGAAACAGAAACATTTGGTTAAATTTATTACAAAAAAATGTACAACATAACCTATTTNAAAAAGAGGAAATGTAAGAGAGTTTGAGCGGGAGGCAGGGAAAAACACACCCCCAGCCCCGAAGGGGAAAAGGGAGGAAAAACCCCCCCCCCCCCCCGTACAAAGCCTATGGACAGAGAAAGGGAAGTACCTGATACATTGGCTTAACTTGATACACATAAGATGTACCAGCTAATTAGTTTGTTTTGCTCGATAAATCTTGAGGAAATGGATATTTCATAACATTTCGTTATGTTATGATGTATTTTGTAACCTAATTATATAGTGCTTGTTATATTTGGAGAGGTGAAAGAGTTCAAAGAACAACTTATTGAGTGGAAGAGGTGCAAAAAGGAATATCCAAGTAATAATTTTTTCATAACCAGCAATCAGACGTACTCAAAGGAAGATATCAATCCTAACAATAACCCGATAGTACAAATGCTAAGTAGAACAATCGTAGGAGTGCCTATACAAGCAAACTTAACAATAAAGACATTAAGCAACCCAAGGAAGAAACGATGATATATTACAATGTTGTATATGATGCCGACAAGAATTTTTATTCTTGAGCCACTCAAGGAAAAAATCATTTAAAGAAATAGCGGCTATATATATATATATATACAAATATTAGTGTGAAAATGAGTGATACCGTAAGCGAAACTAGTTCTGATATGTCCAGACATTGCTGTAAATGTGACTTAAATGATAGCATTGGCTACGTAAGGTCGGTCACCAAAGATTGCCGAGTTCTTTGAGATTTTGCTTGAAGAACACAATAAGACTAAACTTGACGGAAGATGTGTATGATTTGGTTTGTAATTTCTTTTCGTGTTCCAAGTGTAGCAAGATACATAGTGTTATTGACGAGTCTATTGAATACTGGAACTTTCACTCATTGCACGACCTTCAAACACTGTTTTTCATCAGATTTAATACATACCTGTCTCACGAGTATACTCAAAACGAAATAAACAAGGACAGCCATAAATACGCTATTGAAATGCACAGCAAGCTGACTTTACTGTATGATAAACTATCCAATGTAGAGTTCTTACATGACATGAAGTATGACGTTTGTAAAAACAACCCTGACGAATTACATGACTACTTCAATATACTAGCAAGCGTCATTTGCTACTTTATGGATTATAAGCACGCTGGCGCACATGAAAGTCATCATTATCTTTATGATTACGACTTTGCATTTACCATCTTGTTACAACTGAATGAGGACTGGTTCAAAGAAGATAGCGAAACTGAAACTGAAGCTGGCGATAGTCAAATTTAATAGTTAGCAATAACTAATACAACAATATCAAGAAATATTGTATCAATTATTTTCAAGCCCAATTCTACACCAAGTAGGTTCGAATAATTCAAGGAAAAAAGCATTTAAAGACAAGAAGACTTTTATATTTTAGAGTATGAGCAGGAAAGAGTGCAAATCTTGTAGTGCCACCAAAGAGTTATCAGAGTTTGGTGGATTTAAAACTTGTAAAAGATGCCGTGAGGCACAGAGGAAAGGTAGGGAAGAATATAACCTAGTTAGAAGACAAGAAAGAGAGAAATGGAGCAGGTTTTGCGAAGAGTGTGGGCGAAGAGTCAAGCACGAACATCGGGATGTTCATTTTTACTTCGGGACGCATCCAAAATCTGAACGATACAACTTGCGAGAAGAACTAGACACAAAACTGAGAGAGTCGAAAGAACAAGGGAAGCTTATCAGATGAGATACGAGAAATATACGCTGAACACACAAAAAACAACACAAACTCTAGAAAAAGCTACATAAGATGTTCCCAGACAAAATCACATTCAGAGACCCAGAAACAGCACCGACACGAACTCTTGAACACATAGAATACCTTGAATCATTACAACCCCTTGATTGATGTTATTCAGTAGTTGGTACAACATAAAAATTATGTTGTATCATCTACTACCCCCAAGCCAATTCTATCAACCTGGGCACGCCCATTGGAAAGATGGCCTTTAGAAATCGCCTGTTTGATTAGGCTTATGGAATATAGGTGTAAAAGTGTACGGGGGCGGGGGTATTGGTTGCAAGACCATCAAGCCGATGGGCGTGCTCTTTGCTAACCCATGCCTTCTCTGGTTCAGGGTTTAGGGTTTATCTCCAAGCCATGTGTTGAGATAACAAATCGACTGCACTTGCGTCTCAGGAGACGAATTGTGCATGTAAGTCCCTAAACCCTGAACCCTAACCGGGATGTAAGAGTTGTTGCTTCGCGGAGATGCCAGGAATCCTCCGCAAGTCTATTCGGAACTCGAAAGACAGGATCCTCACCTCGGGTATCGAAATTGCTTCACCGTTATTGCCACATCCCCACAGACATGAAACCTGAATCTCTGGGTACCATCAAGGGATCCTTTTCCTTTGCCTTCGTGACGCTCATCCGCCGAGAAGATGCAGCGTTGCCCTCAGCATCGTGCAATGCAATGCAACGGCTAGACTCACAAGCACTCATGGCTAAAGTACAGGCCATGATGCGGCTAGGAGCGGTCTCCCAACGTAAATGGATTCCTTGTCATCCTTATGGTGAAGACTAGTCATTACGATCTAAGCGGGTCTTACAGCAACAGGGCGAAGACAGCAGTCGACTTAGTAGGAACCACAAGAAGCGTAACCATCATAGTCATTGCATAACGGCAATCGTATGTTGATATTGAGAACACATTGTTCAAAAGAAACTCAGAAATCAGTAGCAAAGGTTCATCCGAATCCCTAGGCTAGCCGCTTCTGGTCATCCATTCTAGCAGTTGCCACTATGGTGTGGGGTTGAACCCTTCCCCATGCAGGTGCTTCGGACCCTTCGGTGAAGGATCTTCATTATTATGCTGCCGGACATTAAGGTTTATAATCCCTTTGAAGCCCAAAAACCCTATGAAGACATCAAGGTACCATAGAAGCCTACATAACTAACAAGGTTATTCCCTGGAGTTCCTTGCGATGACCATAGTTTTATAATATTATCGACCCTAGAATCTACAATACCCAGGGTCGGTTGGGATTAGCAAGGCTCTCCTTGGGCTCCAAGTAATCTAGAACCCTGATCAAGCAAGCCCTTTCCCTGAATGGGCTTATCATAGGGAGGCCGTTAAAGAAAAAGATCAATATTTACTATTGAGCTTATCTTGGTGGTACACTTGAATCAGGGCTTTGCCGCTGTAAGCCGTGAATGACTCCAAACCCAAATCAAGCCCTTGAACACCTGCAGTAAACCCTATACCCCCAAACTCAAGACTCCGACTCACAAACTCTACACCCTATCATCCTAAGTCTCCCACCCGGAAGGAAACACCGATTCTCGCAGACTCGAAATTACGTTCCTGTCCGAGTCTCTGAGGCAGCGGCCCTATGTAGATCCGAACTTCTAGAATCCGTATACTCCCTAAACCTTAAAGTCAAAATCCTGAACCGGAGCACGAACCCTAAATCCTAAGCCCTAACCCCTAATTAAACCCTAAACCTCAAAGAACGAGCTGAACCAGACTTGAACTGCAGGCCTGGACCGTGACCTACCTCTACCGTGGGCTGATGTTCGGGGACGGCGCTCCTCGGAGATCTGGGGGTTTAGGGTTTAGGGATTTAGGGTTTTAAGGTTTAGGGGTTAGGGTTTAGGGTTTAGGGGTTTAGGGCCCCTGGGGTTTAGGGGCCAGGGTTTAGGGTATCGGGTTTCGGGTTTAGGGGTTTAGGGCCCCTAGGGTTTAGGGGTTAGGGTTTAGGGTATCGGGTTTAGGGTTTCGGGTTTAGGGTTTACGGTATCGGGTTTCGGGTTTAGGGTTTCGGGTGTTTTTGCAGGCCTCCAGTTACCTAAATAGTAGGTTACTAACCATATAAAGTATGGCCCAGTAGACCCTAAACCCTAAACCCTAACCATATAAAGTATGGCCCAGTAGCCTATGATTTAAATTTAGGTAACTGGCGCCCATGGGGCTTAGGACTGTAGGAATTCGGTTCTATGTAGGACGTTAGGCATTCCTTTAGGGGTTCTCTAGACAGCTAAGTGACGTGTTTGCGGTTCGGGTGGGGATTGGGGTTCTTAAGTACGGAAATCGGGTTTGTAGAGAAGGCATCGGGATTTATGATCTTCCCCTGACTTTCTCATGGCGAACATCCGAGTTTCGGGTTAAGGTTTCGCGTTTCAACTTGGACTTGGGGTGTAGATTTAAGCGTTTGGGCGTGGGGTGGGCGGGTGATTCTGGGGATCGGGCCCTGAAAGCTAGTCTGTCTGGTTCTTAGTAGGGAATGGGGGAATGGATGATGGAGACTATTATTGGGGATTGTATAGGGACTACTATAGGGATGCATTCCCCCATCCCCTACTAAGAACCAGACAGTAATAGTACTTATATAGTACTTGGGTGCTATGGGGACATGTTAAATTTCAATGCTGAGGCAACGAGCCATAAACACAAATGGTAACTAACAGATACGAATACAGTGGTCTGAAAGATTAGAAGTTGTGTCCCCTTGTTTTGGCCCCTCTACGTAATATCTGTAGTATAAGGCACCCCGGAAGCATACTGAACTTTATTGAGGCCGCTTCAAAAGAAACCCTAAAGCCTTCAATCTGGAACACTACAACCACATTACTTGTACATATCCCTTCTTAAGAGCCAGCTGAAGCAACAACTCGAATTAATCCTGAACCCTAGAACCTAAATCCGAAACCCTTAGCCCAAGACCTTACAGCCGAAAACCAAACAACAACTAAAGCCCCTACCCTAAACTTTTCAACACTAAAGCCGTACAGCCCTACCCCTAACACCTGAAACCCCATACCCAAGAGACAACTGAGACTGGCTTGGACAACCTCGGTCTTTCCCTCGGAGAGAACGAAAAGTTGGACAACAAGATTCCACTTGCCATGCGCCTCGGTGTCAGGTTCCACCGTTTGAAGTCTTTTGCTTTAGGGTCTAGGGTTTCATTCCACGCACCTTGGCTAGGTATACGTCGGGTTCTATAATTTCTCAGTTTGGGTTTGGATTAATTATGCGTACGGAAGCTATATAGCCCTCTTACTTCGCAAGCCTTGGTGTTCGGTTCTGCCCCTGAGTCAGTGGAGTTTTGAGGTTGGGTGTTTGGGGTTGTGTGGTTTAGGGTTTTATGGGCTCTGGATCAGGGTTTAGGGCTGAGTGTTCACGGCATAAGGATTACCCCAAGGGTCCAAAGGACCTAATAATTAGGTACTCGGTTTTAGGATAGTAGTTATGTAGGTTAGGATTTTGGAAATTATATGATTATTAGGTACTTGGACCCTTGGGGTTACTTAAAGGCTCATGGGACTTAGTAAGTCAGGTTATAAGTAGGTTATAATTAGGACAACCCCACTTAGGGGACTTATAACCCCAATTATAACCTACTTACTAAGTCCCATGATCCTTTAAGTACGGTACTGGGTTCAGGCTTCATAGCATATTCGGAGCTCAGGGGGCTTAGAGCACAGGGTTCACTGTGTATCGTGCCGGTTCAGGGTTCATAGGCTTTCATGTTCGGGCTGAAGATGTCTCAATGAGAGATGACTAGGTAGGGCTTTGAGACATTTTAAGAGGATCTTATTTACTAATGTTTTTCAAAAGCTTTAAAAGCCCCAGCTAGATAAGGCTTAGGGTTCAGGCTGGGCTTCATGTATCTGGGGTTCATGGTGCCAAATACGATTAGAAGTAGTATCCCTCTTCGTATCCATATTTACCGTGTATGAAGATACTCTAGCCATCTTAAGTTAGTATAACACAACTATTTATTGAGCCCCTTAAACAGTCAGCCTTTCAACCGTAAACCCTTCCATCCCCAACACCCTAAATCCTGCGTAGAACCTGTATAAGCTTAGTCAGGCCTTTGTAGTACGTATTGTGACTCTATTGGAGCGAAGGTTCATGTTCTGCGGCACGATCTTGTTCAACGTGACGGTTCTCAACCTGGCTAGCGACTGAGCACAGGGTTCGATGTTTGTTTCTTGTGTTTATGAGGGGAGGGGGGGGGGGCGTAGGTTCAAAAGCAGGCCTAGCAGGATTTGCGGGTTCCACAAAGGTTCTATGCGCAGTCTGTAGGGGGCCCACAAGCTCTTCCGGCAGGCTATATAGTGTTTCGGTTTCGTGGAGAGTGGTGGGTGTTTATAGGGCTCCTTCAGGAATATTCGTGGATAGTAGGGCTTCGTTTTTGTGGGGGCCTGATTCCAATCATATTAAGCTCCTAGACCAACACGCCTAAACCCCTAAACCCTAGTCTCGATCGTATACTTTTGCCAAGAGCCATAAAGGAAGCATCAGAAATGGGACCTCAATGTAGACCCCGACCGGTAAGATGCTTTCTCACGGACCTTAAAGAAAAACCTTCATCGTCCGCTGAGCCCGAAAGTCTTATGCGCTTAAACCCTAGGAATTTCAATTCTATATAAACCGCTAGTATAATTTGTGCCTTCATCTAACTCTAGGGCTCCGGTTGCTTAAATAATGGGTTGCCAGGTACATTAATATACTTAGGATCCCTGGGGCAAGATCTACTTTCAACCAGGTCATCGCCGTGTACGGCAACGAGTATGACCGGGTGAACTCCGAGACGGAGCTGCACTTCATCAAGGAGCGCGCAAAGTATTGACCCTTGGATCGCAGAAGACAGCCTACTATAGGGCCTCAATAGTTAAAATACGGCTATAGGGTATATTGCGGTGTCATTAGGAGCATTAAGGAATAGTATTGGTAATTGCTCAAGCTTGACCATAGCTTTTTGACCAAATTGACCCATAACTAGCCGGCGGTTGAGGGCTGCAGGCTGCAGTGCTACGCAACTACCCGTGTGTTTATATATATATGGAGAGAGAGAGGTACATATATACATACATACACATAATATGTATAATATATATATATATACATACATATACATATATATATATATATATAGATATGCGTGTGTGTGTGTGTCTGTTTGTGCGTGTGCCTGTCGTTCAAATCAAAGTCATAATATGCACACAGCTGATGGGCTGGATAAGAATGGAATGCTCGGCACTTGCAAGAAAAATCTGCAGCCCACAGTCTAAACTACAGGCCCTGACACAAGCAGCCGGCCCTTTCCTTTTCCACAGCAGGGTTCCACCTGCCACCCCACAAGAAACCAGGTTCTAGCAGGTGAGGTTGTCCCCATGACAGTCCATACATCAACAAAGCGTGCAACCCAAACCCATAAGCCCTTGACCCAGCCGCCCTCAACAAATCTGGCATATTCAGGGCCACTTAAACATGAGCTGAACCCGCAACACATAGCTCTACCCAGACCCCCGGGAGGATCTAGAAAGTAGATCCCCTAATTTGGGGCCCTATACTACAAAGGGTACTTTATAGGAACCCCCCCCCCCCATTTAAGGGATNTAGATCCCCTAATTTGGGGCCCTATACTACAAAGGGTACTTTATAGGAACCCCCCCCCCCCATTTAAGGGATCTACTTTTTGGATCCTCCCGGGGGTCTGGGTATACGTCATGGCATACCCAAATACTTCAAACCCCAAGCCCCACACTCCAGGCCCGAAGTCCCTCAACGCTAAACCGTCCTCCTTAAAAGGGGCGTTTAAAAAAAAAACGTACTCCTTAATTCAAAACCTTAAACCCTAACCCCCAAGCCTAAAGTTGATTCCTTAATCCCTAAACCCTAAACCCAGATCAATGCCTAAAGCCTAATCTTGTCCATCGTCACGAGCTGTGGAGGCCTAATCTATGTGGAGATGCTTCACAAACAGTGCCATCCTCGGCTGGTTTACTTACCTTTGGTTAGTAGGAATGGAGGAATGGGGTACAATTATAACTACTATTACTACCATTCTTCCATTCCCTACTAACCAAAGGTAGGTTTAGCGTATAGTGAAGACTTTGGGGTTCGGGGTTTAGGGTTTGGGGTGTAAGGTTTGGAGTATGGGGGTTTGGGTTTAGGATTCAGGGTGGTTTGGGGTGTTGGGTTTCAGACGGGCCCAGTTCTGACTTAGGTGCTGTTGGGATTTCTAATTTGGACTGCAGGCGGCTGCTGCACATGGTGGAGCAGATGAGGAAAGTCAGCAACAGTGCGTCTTGGATGCAGACTTCAGCCACCGGCAATAAACCAACACGTGTCCGCTCCTCCTTTACCGGTTTAGGGTTTAGACCCTAAGAAACCTACCTTTTCAGGGTCCGTTAATATGATTTCCTTATATAAGTCCTCAAAAAGGTAGGATATTTGGGGTTAAGGTAGGGTTTGCTTTCTAGTTTCTGACATCTCCTTGTCGCTAGAGCAATGCGGAGACTGGCCTTGCAATGTGTTGGTTTCTGACATCTCCTTGTCGCTAGAGCAATGCGGAGACTGGCCTTGCAATGTGTTGGTTTCTTCCTGTGCTGCTGATGCATTTGTTACTACTACTGTGTTCGATTACCATTACTGTTACTGTTACTTGTACAAGTACTGGTACTACTGTTAGTACTACGAGTATACTATGATCGACGACGACGACCAGGACGAGGAAAACGACGACCGACCCTACTGCTGCTGCCACGGCTCCTCAAACACGGGACCGAAGCCATGTTTGTTCATGGGGTTTGAGTTCTAGGCTTGCCAAGGGATTGGGTTTCGGGTTTAGGGTGTTCGGGTTTAGGGATATTTGCACGCCTCAGCATGCGTCCGGAGAGGTTTCGAGTCGCAAGAGACGCCACGGAGCAATCCTGAGTTCGATACCTCCAAGAGGGAAGCGCTAAACCCTAAACCCTAATTAAGAACCCTTGTTTCGCTACTTCGGTGTGCCGTTTTTGTTGGGAGGCAGAGGGCCTCTGCCATAAGGATACTGCTAGGGCGTGGTCCATTGTTTTTAGAAAACACTGTCACGTGGGTCTTTCCCAAGTTCACCTTGCAGAGTCGGACTGCCCCAAGCACCCTGCACCACCAATCCTCAACCCTGAAACCCCTGAACCTTGAACCCTAAACCCCAATGCAAATCAGGAAGGAATCTTCCTCGCGGGGCTCTTCAAGGTCCTTTCGCAGTCACTGTTAGCTTTCCTTGAGCTGCAAAGGCCGGAGGGAGAGGTCCCGCAGCAATTTTGGGGGTTTAGGATTCGGGATTGAGGGTTTAGGTTGAGGTGTTAGAATGTAGGGACGCAGGTTAGGGTTCTAAAGTATCCTCAAGACACGGGGGTTCAAGGCTCGAGGAACCTGAGGAAACCGTAGAACTGGTGATACTAAGCTATCTGGTCATGTACTTGCCCCCCTTTGGATCCCCGTCCCTTGAGGATCGAAGAACAGGGTCTCGGCGTCTATAAGGGGATCTAGAGGGGTTTGGAGGTTCTGGGATTTAGTGTTGGGGGTTTCGAAGTAGTGTTATTGGTATGGAGTTTCGGGTTGTCCAGCGTGGCTGCGAGAAGCGGTGCATGCTTGTTTGCGGGGCATTCTTCAGCCAGAACGTACCGCTTGATGTCGTGTCTGATTGTCTTCCCAGTTGACGGGCATGAGTTAGGCATACCTATAGCTTGGGAATTCTGTTCGACCGTCTGTGATTGCTTCCCTGAGCCCTGAAACCTTGAAACCCTTACATGCAACCCAAATTCCTCACCGGTAGGCTGTGAAGGTCGTGGAGTCGGAGGCCAACTCAGAAACCCTTAAACCCTAAACCCTAAACTCTAGTCACTGCCCAAAATTTGAAACCCAAAGCATCCAGCACCCAATCCTTGAGCCCTCGACACACCCCGAAGCCTCAACCCTCAACCTTAAACCCTAACCCCAAGGGTTCAAGCACCCAACAATCATTCTCTCCCAAACACTAACCTACATATCTACCCCTCCTAAACCGAAGTAGCTACTTTTTGTCTCCTTTGGACATGTCAGGGTAAACTCCTCAAATCCCCAAACCCCTAAACCCTAGAACCCTGAACCTTCAAAAGAGCGACAAACCCTCAGCGACGAATGGCTCGCCGGAAACAGCCTGTCCAAGCGGGCTGGAGACGCTTCATGCAGACGCAAACAGCCTAAACCACAAACACCTGAAGCCCCAAACCACTGTTCAGGCTGAGTGTGGAGGGCTTCCGATTCTTCCAGCGGTTCTGGTCAAAGCTGCACTGGACTATCGCCCTGGCAATCGCAGCCGCTGCCCGGCCGCAGCCAAATTTCAGACTCCACTCGCAGGAACAGGGCTCCTTTAAGGGATCCATTAGGGTTCCTCTTAAGGGATCTATAAGGGTTCCTTTTAAGGGTTCCTTTAAGGGATCTATAAGGAAAGCTGTATACGGCTTTGGGGTTTAGGGTCTACTTGGAGGATCATGGAACTCAGTTGGTAAAGTTATAGGTACCTCAATTGGGGCTTTGAGTAATTATAAGTGTAGCTTCCCTGATAAGAGCTCCGGCTACTGAGTCCCAGGAACCTTTTAAGTACTGTAGATGTCGGAATACATCCATGTAGCTCCTTGATTCTTATACTATAGAGTTATAGACTAGGTAGGGCTTTGGGTCATTTATACTTTCCCTTATTGGGCTTAAGAGGATCTTATTTACTAATATTTTTCAAATGCCTTAAAAGCCCCACCTAGTAGAGGGGGCTCTCGGGTTTGGCATTGTTAGTTTGTGCGTTTGGGGGGTTAGGGTTTAGGGGTTTAGGGTTTCGGGTTCAGGGTTTAGGGTTTAGGGGTTTAGGGTTTAGGGTGCGTTTGGGGGTTGCTTATTCAAAGTTTCGGGTTCGTAGGACTTGGGACTTAGGTTGATTCGTCTAGGCTGCAGGGGTTGAGAGTTCAAACCCTACGACCTCAACCTACTGCCATGCTCTTGGGCGGTTGTTTGTGGTTTCTCCTGTTTTGGGTTATGGTGTCTTGCACAACGACTTAGTAGCTAAGTGCATACACTTTACGCTGCTTTGGACAATACCACCCACTAAAAAAACAAAAGTGCACACTTTTGGGGGCTTATGAACTCAGCAACTAAGACGAGGAATCTCCCAAACATGTTTTTGGCTTACCTTCTAAGGCGGGTAGAGTGAAGCTCAGACTCTGAGGATTCAGGCCATCGTTTACAACATCGGGTGTCCGTTTCCCCAAGGGTCCAAAGGACCGGATAATTAGGTACTCGGTTTTAGGATAGTAGTAATTAGTAATGTAGGTTAGGATTTTTGACTTGAGGGTGTATGATTATTAGATACTCGGACCCTTGGGGTTAAGCGGGATTATACTGCTTCGGTTCTACATTGGGTTACCTGCTATCTTCGAATCTCCCACATCTTCCGCGGGGACTGGTTCGTATGTTCCATGGTCGGCGGTATGTTGCCTTCGAAGTCTGAGGACAGACAGCGTCGGACTCACTTTTCCGGGGTTGTGGGATCGGATTTCTAAAACGGTGGCCTTAACACTCAGAATAGGGACTTGGGGCCCATTATAATAAGGAGCCCCCAATATAGTGTAGGTATTTAGTAAGGCCCCTATATGAGTGGTTGTCAAAATTATGGCCCCTTTTTGGGGTACCCTAAATAATAGGTGCCGTATTATCATAGGGACCCAAAATAATCTTAGACCCTAAACCCTAAACCCTTAAATATATCTTACCATCAGGGCAGAGGCTCAGGGTTGCCTACTGCGAGGAGCTGCAAGTAAGTTGTAAGTAGGATGCGAGGTTCCTGAGGAGTGCCCTTTTGCCCCCTTTTTTTTATTGTAGGGCCCCGAAATTAAAACAGAATAATTACTAGGAATAAGGGTACTCTTAGTATAAAATACTCAGGATCTTAGGATAACTCGGGCCCCACTAGCCATGATCTTGCAAATCCCGCTGCCCAGCACAGGCAGCCAGGAAGGACCCGAATAAACTTAAACCCTATCTTAGCCTACCAAAACCCACTTTTTTGGTGGGCTCTTGTTCTAAACCCTAATATGGACTTTTATAGGGGATCCTACAATATACTAGGTTTTTGTAGGTTAAGTGCATATGCAAATCTTGTCCACCCTCAACCAGGCAATCTTGGCAGCTGCTCCCTCTTTGATCTGCGAGCTCGTGCCGCTATTCCTTGACACTCTGCCCTTGGTGAGCGCTGTCCTCAAAGCTTGGGCTTGGGTTTAGGGTCTAGAGGGTTTAGGCTTTAGGGCTCCAAACCCTGAACGCTAAACCCTGAAACGAAACTGCAAATTCTCGTTGTGGGTTTAGGATGGAGAAAGCCGGGTTGCTGTGTTTCGGGTTCGAAACAGAGGCAAGCCCCAAAACGCTGTGGATCAGGACCCAGTGCCCAGCGCGGATCCAATAGTAGATCCCTTCATGAGGGGTTTAGGGTTTAGTGGATCCAAAAGTACTTCCTTAGTAGCTGAGTGGATACACTTTACACTTTTTGGGTTAGTATCATCCNCCCTTCATGAGGGGTTTAGGGTTTAGTGGATCCAAAAGTACTTCCTTAGTAGCTGAGTGGATACACTTTACACTTTTTGGGTTAGTATCATCCACTATAAAACTAAAAGTGTACACTTTGGGGGGCTTATGAACTCAGCAACTACGCTTCCCTCAAGGGTGTTCATATAAAGTGCCCTTTAAGTAGGCTACTTTTTAGGTCCTCGGGGGGGTTCCTGGGATAGAGTTGTAGGGTTCGGGATCCTGAGAATTCTGGGCCACATCTTTTCAGGACTTAGCAGCGTATAGTTTCCACAATCCCAAAGGCTCCATGTACCTGTACAGTAGATACTTAAGCCTTAAAGGTGTCCCCATATAGGTACCTCAAGGCCTAAGTACATACTATATGGGGACATGGAGCCTTAGGGAATGAGTGCAGGGCTTTTGGCTTGTGCCTTAGGCTAGGGTTTTGTGAGTTTAGGACGTGGTAGCGAAGTTTGGAACAAAACATGTAGATTCCGTCATTTCCCCCATATACCGACACTGCACGTCCACAGGCTTAGTCGAAGCACTAAGGCTCCTACAATGAAGGCTTTGGGTGTTTCTCTTGAGAATTTGTATAAGATGCAGGAAAAGATGGGCCGTCATTTTTTTGCCAGGCTTCTGCATGGATTCGGTTTTAGGGTTTAGTGTATTGAGTTTAGAGCTTTCAGCTTCTATGACTCACTACTTCTCGTCTGCGGCCGCGACTGTCAACGCGATATCTGCAGCTCTCACTACGCAGGATACCCAGCCCCAAGGGGCCAAGTATCTAATAATCATACACTCTCCAGAATCCTAACCTACACAACTACTATCCTAAAACCGAGTACCTAATTATCGGGTCCTTTGGACCCTTGGGGCAGGGCGATGCACCCTAAACCATGAATACCATGAATGCCAAACGACAAACCTCAGCCCTTCACCTGCTGGCCTCACAGAAAAGGAACTCAAGAAACGAATAAATCCCGCGACCTCATGTAGAAGCTTCAATCATTACCAATATTGTTCCTTAGGAATTATGCCATAAAGGAGCCCAAAACCTATTCTAATTATGAAGGACCCTATGTTAAGCCTTAAAGCCTCTGAAGATCTTCGTTCCAAGGTGCCTTCACCATCTCCGCCCTAGAAGTCGCGTGGCAGGCGCCTGGATGTGATTCCGAGAAACACACTACTTAAAGGCTCATGGGACATGGTAAGTAAGGTTATAAGCAGGATTCCGGCAAACCTTTTTGTCGTTAAACGCGAAGTCCTCGTCAATCCCTAAATCCTGAACCTGAACCGTATCCTGAATCCGATAAACCCTGATAAACCCGAATTTAAGCATAAAGCCTACAAGCCCTTACGCTCTCACTCCAGATGTTTAAGCATAAGCCCGAAGGCCGAAGTCCGAGAGTGTCGAACGCACGGGGTCCCTGGATCCCTCATACTTGGAGGATCATGGGAGTTAAGCAAATGATAAGGTTATTGAAGCATGGGCTCAGATTTAATTACAGCTCTAGCTACCTTATTACCCCAAGTACTAGGTCCCATGATCCTGTAAGTACGAGTCTGATGACAAGAACTCTGCAGTATGTGTACTGAGGGGGCCCCTGATGGATTTTGGAGCCTCCATACACACTGAGCAGGATCGTACACCCCGGATGCTCGACACAACTCACATACAAGGACTTGGGCCCCAGGGTAGCATTGAAATCATCGAATTGGGGACTGGAGGCCGCAACTCAATTCCTACATCCTAGCCTACATATCCTGAGCCATAAACCCTCAACCGCCAAATTGCCCCAACCCAAACCCTTAAATTTCGAAACCCTAATCCCTAAACCCTAAACCCAGTCTTATTCCCTAAACCCTAAACCCCATTGAGGCCATGCTGATCCAAGCCGACTGGTTCGTGCCCGATGCACCCGAGCTGGCTCCAGGTGTGGCCGTGGCCAAGGCCCGTCTTGCCCAAAAGGGTTTACAGTAGAAGCCTAAAAGTTGGAAACCCCATAGCCTGGATCCTTAAGAGTACTTAAAGGCTCATGGGACTTAGTAAGTAAGGTTATAAGTAGGTTATAATTAGGATAACCCCACTTAGGGGGCTTATAACCCCAAATATAACCTACTTACTAAGTCCCATGATCCTGAAGAGTACTGTATAGGGAGTCCCAGCACCTTTTGGCCTTAATCCGGTTTCCTGTAGGCCCGGTGCCCTCGGCTTAGGGTTTTAGGGTCTTAGGGTTTTAGGGTTTAGGGTTTTAGGGTTTTAGGGTCTTAGGGTTTTAGGGTTTAGGGTTTTAGGGTTTAGGGGTTTAGGGTTTCAGGGTTTAGGGTTTCAGGGTTTAGGGTTTAGGGTTTAGGGGCTCTTAATTAAGAGGTAAATAAGGGCTACAATAAACGGGAGTTGTGGGGTGTAGGTAGGGTTTTGGGGGTTCCTCCTCTAGGGTTTAAGAGTTTTATTGTTTAGGACTTTAGAGCTTTTTAGGGCTTTAGGGTTTTGGGCCTTGAGGGTTTCTGGATTTATGTTTTACGGTTCCAGGGTTTATAACTCTAAACCCCCAACCCTAGTTGGGGTTTTGGGCTTAGCTTGACCTATACCATATCCTCCTCTTCTGTAGGTTGCACTACATTCCGTAGTATCGCGTCACTATTGACTGGCAAAGAAATATGGTCTGCGGTAGTTCCGGAGTCAATGTTACGATACAGTGGAGGGCTTTAAGTTCTAAGCCTAAGCTTGACCCTAAGAAACCTACCTTTCTAGGGTTCCCTAATATGATTTCCTTATATAGGTCCTTAGAAAGGTAGGTTATTTGGAGTAAGGAAGGATCTTGGTTGCAGGCTCTGCAACTTTTCAAGCTTCGGACCCTAAACCCTAAACCCTAAGGCTTCAACATACCCTAAACCCCAAACCCTAGGGTCGGCAAGGAAAACGACCGAGCAAACAAAGCCCCAAGACCCTAAGACCTTCAACCCCAAAAGTTCCTAGGGCTTCATGGGTTTAGGGTTTAGGAGGTGTTGGGGTTTAGGGTTTAGGGTTTAGGAGGTTTTGGGGTTTAGGGTTTTGGGTTTAGGAGGTTTTGAATTTAAGGTTTAGGGTTTAGATTTACGGTTGCTACGGCACTTCCCAAAAGCTGTCGCCGCTACTTAGGCGCTTCATGCGTTCGCTAGGGGAGGTTCAGAGTTTAGGGTATAAGGATTTCGGGGCTTTCCTTAACCCCCAAAAACCTACTCCTTAAGGACTTTTTTTGCAAGGAAACCATATCAAGGAGCCCTAAGAAGCATAGGTTATTTGGGATTTCAGGGCTTACTTGAAGGGGCAGGGGACTTAGTAAGTTGGTTATAAGTAGGGTTATAATTAGGGTAACTCCATTTAGGTCACTTATAACTCTACTTATAACCTACTTACTAAGCCCCCTGCCCCTTCAAGTAGGGGCTTGGAAAGTGCAGCAGCGAAGCGGATTGACTCGAACCTGGAGCTCCTCTAGCCCCGCAGAATACTGACGAACCCTAAGGCTCCATGTATCCCATATAGGGTTCCTTTATAGGGTTCCTTAAAGGGGTCCGTGAAAAGGTTCTATAGGGTTTAGGGTATAAGGCTCCATGGTACCCATATAGTATGTACTTAGGCCTTAAAGTACCTATATAGGGACACCTTTAAGGCTTAAGTATCTTCTATAAAGATACATGGAGCCTTTGGGGAACTGAGCCTTGAATCTCGCGCCGTGACGTGAATCCCGAGAAGCTAAATAGATCTAGCCGCGAACCCTGATACACCAACTGTAACTCTGTATAGACTGTATAGGTTCACCCCAAGGGTCCAAGTATCTAATAATCATACACTCTCCCAAATCCTAACATACATAACTACTAGGAAAAACGGAGTACCTAATTATCGGGTCCTTTGGACCCTTGGGGTTCATAGCATGGAAGGACCGTAGAGTGCGGAAGCAGGCTCTGCATCATCTAGAAGCTGTAGTTAGCAATTACCAGCACTACTCCGCAGGGTTCCGCTAATGCTTATGGCACAATTATATACTCCAACATGCTTGCTACAGCCCCCGAAGGTTTCGGGTGAAGATGCCGGCATCATCGAGGGGCAGGACCCTTCTGTCTTTTTCGTGAGGTGATGGCTTCAGGTCACTTCGGACGATTTTGAGTGTGGAGTTTAGGTTCATTGTGTTGGGTTTGTGATTTACGGGTGCTTTAGGACCGTTTCGTGTTTCAGCATGGAAGGTTCAGGAGTTTAGTTTAGGATCACGATCCTAAAGCCTTAGAAAGAGCATGAAGGAGCGAGAGACTTCTCAAGGTTGTATTGTTTCAGTCCTAAACCTTCACTCATCATGCGGGTAGTTCTCTAAATCAGGGTCCCTATCAAGTTCCTTTGTACAAGGGGGCCGTACGATTTTGGGGACGTAAGAAGGGGGACCCTAATTTAGAGAACTGCCCATAGAAGCCTTGAGCGGCAGCTCTGTACTTTTCTGCAGTCAGTTATTTCCGGCCTTCCACTTAGCAGGACATGTTGAACCCTAGCCGGCAACCCCAAACGCAACTCCCACATTACATATAACAGAGGGGCCTTAAAAACTAGAGTTGTGTTCCTAGGGTTTTCTATTTTCATAGCATAATATACACCATGACCCTATTCGATTTATTGAGGACCCTAATAATATAAAAAAATATGACCCTGTTTGGCTTAAGGCCCAAGCCCTTCCCCAAACCTTACTAGAGGAGAACCCAACACCCTTTTCCCAATACTGTAGGGGCCTTAATAATTAGAAGAGGGTTTGGGGGTATATTACAACATAGATTAATTATACTAAGGAACCCCTCAAACCCTATTCTGATTATTGAGGCCCCTACTTCAATTAGCAAAGCCGCGAGACTCTTGTCTTATCTGGGTTTAATGGAAAGCTCCCTCTCCCAACTCGGAAGAGCAAAGACACAGGACGGTGAGAAGTGGCGAGCTGCTGGGCAAGCACAAAGGGGTCTGAAATCATGCGATTCTTCGAATGTGTAGAAAACTGTAACTGTATCTTTGCTCTAGGGGCCCTGATCACTCACATAGAAGCCTGACGATTTTTGTCGCTAAGGGTAGGTTAGTATATTTCTACTATAAGGTACCACCCCAAAAAAATTGTTCTACTGAGAGCCTGTAAGCGCCCTATATTTTGCCAGATGCCCTCATCACTGCATGTTTAACCCAAACGAATTCCAGAAGCAAAGCTAGCACCTCCTTCTTTATGGTTGTTGCTGCGTCACACCATTCTTGTGGGTGTGGTTGCATACTTAGTATAGCTGAGTGGATACACTCTACACTTTTTGGGATAATACCGCGCACTAAGAAACAAAAAGTGTAGACTTTCTGGGGCTTATGAACTCAGCAACTAAGCATAAGTTTGGGGCATTGAAGCCCTAAACCCTAAACCAGGGTTCATAAGGTTTAGACCTGGGGAGCTTTGGGCTGAGCTCCGGCTGGACACAGACACCACAACCGAAAGCCAAAAACGCTGATCCCTAAAGCCCCGGAAGCCCTATAGCCCTAGGGATCTAAGGACTCATATACTATGGCTGCTGGGCCCACAGACCAAACTATGTAAGGCTTTTGGGCTATGTTGATGCCCAGGGTAGTTCCTAAAGCCCAAAGCTCTGAAGCGTCACATTTTGGCCCTAAGCCCTAAACCCTAATAGGGCATCAAGCCTTAAAGTCCGTATAAAGCTTAAATCCGACATCTCAGCCACGGTTTAGGGTTTAGGGTTTAGGGGTTTAGGGTTTAGGGGTTTTGGGTTTAGGGTTCAGGGGTTTAGGGTTTAGGGTTTAGGAATCTCCAAACCTGAAACCACACCTTCCTGAACTCCACCCGGAAACCCCCTTTTTTGATTTAGGAGGACCCTTAGAGAGGGGCCCAAATAATTGCCTATACTATTTTGGGGGGTTCCTTGTCCTTATAATTATAGTATAATGGGCCCCAAAACCCTATTAACATGATTCTGCTACATATAGTATTATGAAGCCCATGGGCCCTTTCCAAAAGAGTTGGGAACTGCTTAGGTGAAGCTGACGACGCCCAAGGGCCAACAGCTACTGCGCCTGCATTTTGGGATCCCAGGTCTTCGGGGCGTGCGGGTGACTTCAAGGATCTTGGGACGTAGTAACAAGTCATAAAAACCGCGTTGCTTAGTTGTTTTCAGTTCGGGGATATTTCCTTTTCTGGGGGTCTCCAAGAATAGCATTGCTCACGTTCTAAGGGCGGTAGAGTACTGTTACTATACACTATTTGTATTTACCTGTTGTTGAAGACAACAAGAGCCCAGTAAGTCTGTAGCTTAACATATGGGAGTTTCCGAAAATGAGGGGTACCATATTCTGGGACCTGGGATCCTTATAGTAAAAAGGATCCTACTATTTAGGGCCTTAGCGTACTAGATTAGGGTCCCCTATTTTCGGAAACCCCCATATCTACGTTTTGTTCAGGGAAACAAATCAGAAGGTGAACTTAAGGAACCCAAAGTCGGCAGTTTGTTGGTGTCTTGAGGGTTTGCGCTTAAACCCGTTAAGCCTTGAAGCCTATAAACGCCAAGACACTGAACCTCAAACCCTAAACCCTATAGACCTCAAGCCACAAAACAGCCTCAACCCTGAAACCTAGATGATCCCAAAGGTCCTACCTGGAGAGCTCATGCAAGCTGGAGATACAAAGCTCCAAGTTCTTGCGCCCCGGCGTTTAGTGTTTAGGGCTTAGTGAGCGGTGTGGTTCCCGACGCTTCAGAGGTGAATTCGGCTTTCAGGAGGGGATTTGATTGCAAAGTCTAGGGTTTGACTTCTGATTTGTAGCCTTGTTGTTCCGAGGGCCCTAAACGCTAAACCCTAAGCAGTTTAGTCTGGCTGTGTGGGTTTAAGGACTTCGCGGGGTCTTTACATATTCCGTTTCGGGCTGCGGAGGGTGTAGCATTCGAGTGATCTTAGGATTGAAATCTAAAGTCTAGCGAGTCTAGCGTCGATTAGGGTTTAGACTCAAGGGTGGCCAGGCTTTTGCAGAATTCATGCCCCTGTCAAAAGATGAAAACAAGGCTTAGGCCCAGGGGCCTTTCGTGCACGTCTCCTGGTTTTCGGAGCCTAGAAGGTGGGCCCAAGTGCCTCGAAACTGTTATAGGATGGACTGAGACGGATTTTCGGGTAAATCATTTCAGCTCTCGGCATCTCGAAAGCGTGGTCTAAATTCTTAGACTCTGAAGCCCTACAGGCAATAGGGTTCTAAATAGGGGTTTAGGGTAGACGCCCTAAATCCTGAAGCGGGCGAAGCGTTTAGACGTTGAAGGGTGGTCCGGAAGCCCTGTCCTCGCCAAATGCAAGGCCCTTCGCCGTCAGCACCTCCTTTGGTATACTCCTTAACCCTGAATAACCTACCTTTTTTAGGGTTCCATATTATGATTTCCTTATATAAGGCCTTAAAAAGGTAGGTTATTCAGGGTTAAGACTAGGTATCGATTTGGGATAATTGTTTAATTTCCCTTATTTGCCCTTGTTGTGCAATTCAGAGCCCTCTTGCTACGTATACAAATTTTGGGGACTGTTGAAATCGACACATAGTACTTCTTATTGTATAGAAGCCTGAATAGGTACCAGTAGCATCCCCAGAACCCCTGTGATAATTCTACGTACGTGAACACCATAATGTGTGGCACAATCTAAAGAAATAAGGTCCCTGCATTAGGTGTGGGGTCTCCCTTTTCACCAAAAAAGCATCATCCATCCGTAGATTGAGAGCCATTGTAGACCGCCCAACTCCGAAGACCCTAAGCTCAAAATTCGAAGCCCCAAACCCTATAGTAGATGCCAGAAAGTTGGAACATCAATATCCTCATGCCCTTAAGGTAGAGTATAGGGGATCCTAGCAGGAATCCTCCTAAAGCCATGTTCCAACTTTCTGGGGTTCACTATAGATTAGGAATAGGAGCAAATGTAAATCTTCTCCTAAACCCGAAGGCCCCCTAGAGGCCTTGAGCCTTTGACACCAGAACTCCAAAATTTCCAGAAAATGCCCGAGATTTATCGGAAGAGTAGAAGTACACAATGCCCAAGACTAAAGTAGCAAAGTCCCAATCATATGTGGAATGAGGGCGTAGGGTTTAGGGTGAAACTAGGTCCGCAGAACCGGAGAGGGATGATCTTTAAGTCTCTGGGGCTTCAAACTCATCGTCTCCATTTTGCTAGGTGGATCTGTCATCGATCTGCCTCTCTGCTGCAGTGGTAGAAGTTTGTGGATTTGGGGATCGGCTTAGGCTTTCAGGGATGATTGATTCAGGGTTTTAGGGCTTGGAGTGCGAGGCTAGATCACATCTCTGCAGTTGACTGCTTGTTGGAGGGCTTGCCTTCATAGGGATTTTAGTTGTCCTGATATGGGTGTTGTTTAGAACCAGGGTTACTTAGCCATGTTCCTGCATGGGCGCCGGGCTTCGTCTACGTCAAGACTAAGAGTCAGGGTGTAAGGTTCAAGCCCCTTGCGAATTTTGTAGGGTTCAGGGTTAACGGCTGTTCAGTCTTCGGGCTTAGGATTCAATTTTATGCTTTGGGGCTTGAGCATTGTAGCTTTAAGGCTTCGAGCTTCTTGGCTTCAGGATTTGTGCCTTCCGGCCCTTCAGGCGCGCGAGTTAATTCCTAAACTCCTAGACCTTGCAACCACCCTAAACCCAAAACTAAACCGTAACCCGAAACCCTAAACCTTCAACCCTAAACCCTAAACCCTGACCTAACCCATAAGATCAAAAGGGTGTGCACCTTCGGAATTTTACTGGGGGCTTTCTTTTGCTTTGGTCCGACTCTTCAGTCTGGTATGGGAGAAGTTTCATTTAGGGCTTTGGGGCTTTAGGGCTTAGGGTTTAGCGGTTTAGGGTTCAGGGCTTTGGGGCTTGGTGTTCAGGGGATTTGGGTTTCGGGCTTAGGGCGGTAAAAGGTATCATATTGAAGGACACTGGAAAGAACACGTAGGTGAGCAGTGCAGATACCTATATGAACTAAACCCTGAACCCGCGTGGGCGGGTTTTCAAAACATAGGACGTGTCTTTTGGTCTAGAGTAGCAACAAATGCCCCACGTTCAGAGCATGAAGGGACAACAATACCAGGGTTTAGATTGCTCTCAGGCCCTAATGTAGAGGTCTGCGTCGCGAGATATTGCAGTTTTCCGCTTGATATTTGTACCATAATGCCTAGAGCTCTAATCAAGCCCTTAAACCATTCCCTATCTCCTGTGTTTTTGCGGTGAAGAAACTTATGGCAACAAGCCAAGACAACAAGAGCAAATCCCTCCGTCTCGCTCCTAAACTGCACATAAACCCTAACCAGTAGTAGCCTAAACTGCAAAAACCGACACCCTATCCCAGGACTACAACGAAAAGTTCTTTTATGGGTCGCCGGCCTCAGCATACCACAGATCGTGTGCTCCAAAGTTGTATTCCATAGGGGTGTGAGCTCAGGCTTTACGTCGGTTGGAATCCAACCCTGAACCCGAAATTTTAAGGGCTTGGCCCCTTACATAAGAGTTTAGGCTTAAGCTGCTTCAGTCTCACTAACTCACTCACTCACTCACTCTTTGTCTCTCCCTCGTGTTCGCAGGATATCTGCCTGTCTGTCTATCTATCTGTCTATCTATGTGTCTAACTATCTGTCTGTCTGCCTGTCTGTCTGTCTGTGTGTCTGCCTGTCTGTCGATACTTGGATCTGCCTGGTGATATCTAGCCGTCTGCTCTATCGACCTACCTATCCATATACTGTGGCTATCGACCGGTCCATGTAAGTATCTATCTATCTATCTACCTATCCGAATATATCTTTCGCTGTCTATCTAACTTATATCCAACCGAATCTAGTCTACTCTACTCTAATCCCATCCAATCCAAGCCAGTTCCATTCCTATCCAATCTTATCTAGCTATCTATCTATTGGTCGAACGGTATTCGGTTGCCCACCATGTGTGTGTGTGTTGCTGTCTCTGTGTGTGTGCGCGTACATGTATGCGTGTAATTGCTTGTGCCCATCTACGTTGGCATGCATAGACGGTGGGATTGGTGGACGGATTTACTTAATGTGTTTATGTAGTTTTGTGGGCATTCGTATGTGTACATATGTATAGCATTTGTCGTGCGTGTATATATATATATATATGTATTTTGTCCGTCCGTCCGTCCGTCCGTCCGTCTGTCTGTCTGTCTGTCTGTCTGTCTGTCCGTCTGCATGTCTGTCTGTGCGCCCGTCCGCCCGCCCGCCCGTTCGTCTGTCTGTCCACGTATGGATGCATGCTTTGCATTTATGGACGGTTGGAGGTATGTATGCATGCATGCATGCATGTATGTATAGGACGGTATTATATGGCTACGTGGACACATATATATATATATATAATAACATAGTGTGTCTCTCTGCCTCTCCCTCTCTGTGTTTCTCGCCCTATCTGTGCATGTACTGTTGGTAGGTAATTTGGTGGACCTGTGGGGACAAGGTCAGAGGACGTCTCCCGCGAGGACCTCGAGCACATTGGCGGCGACTACATGTACATGAAGGGTGATTGAGGGCTGTATCCCAGATAATGGGGCCTTTTCCGTCCAAGTCTGAAGAGTTCGTAATGCCCAGCATTGTGCTCGTTCTTGTTGGGTGACTTTCTTACTCCGCTACTCGATTTTGTGTGCGTTTGTGTTTTCCTTTGGCATTCCTGGGTGTTGACGCTGTGCTTGGGCCTTACACCCTAAACCCCTAAACCCCTAAACCCTTAAACCCCTAAACCCTAAACCCTAAACCCCTAAACCCCTAAACCCCTAAACCCCTAAACCCCTAACCCCTAAACCCTAAACTCGAGCGAGGCCCTGTTTAGCTGGCGGCCAGCCAGCGGGCCGAAGCGAGCCCGCCGAGCCTCTGGCGACGGCCACCGAGATCAGCGCAGCGACAGTCTGGCTGAACGAGGTGGATCCGGTCTCTAGCACGAAGAAGAGTTAGCTTCGAGTGCCGTGCCGCATTTTTGCAGCATGAAAGGGTTCACAGGCCGTAAAGGCCTTTATATATTATATTACCCTAAAGCCCTCGACCCCTAAACCTAAATGAAAGGAACGCTAAA
>BGNK01002833.1:0-20000 GCA_003297005.1 Symbiodinium sp. clade A Y106
CGTCTTGCTTTCGTTGATATGGACCGCTACACAGGCGGTGAAGCCTCGAGCTTCCGGGGATGACACTCCCTGCCATCTCCCTCGCCTGCATCGTACTTCGGTGTGCGTCCTGAATGAATACTACGACTACGACGACGACTACTACTACTACTACTACTCCTCTAAACTCAAGGGCTGTTTAGGATCTAAATCCGGAACCCACCCAAGCGAAACATTCAGGCCGTGGCTCAGCGTTCTTGGAAATCACGACTGGGGAGGAGAGCTCTTTAGGGTGCAGAGTGTGGGGTTTAGGGTTTAGGGTGTAGAGTGTAGGGTTTAGGGTTTAGGGTTTAGGGTTTAGGGTTTAGGGTTTAGGGTGTGGGGGGTAGTGTCGGGCTAGGTTCACGCGGTGTACTTTCGGGATTACGAAGTGAGGTACTACAGAGCTATGAGGATTCCTCCCTAAATCCGCCAGGCCGGGAGACTCTCGGCTCTAAACCAACAACGAGAAGACACCTTAGAGTCATAAGCCTTGTACCCATGGCCGTTGCCTTCGATCTTAGCAGCACAACCTCGCACGGCCATGGGGGCTACTCGGGTTTGGGATTTCGAAGGTCTCTGGTTCGTGGTTTTGAGATTTGTCGTCCAGGTTAAATGCTTCAAACCAGTTCAGGAACCGTTTCTGCTGGACTCTCGTGCGCATCATAAGAATTCGGGTGCAAGAGGGGCCTGCAGCTGGGGCATAAGGGCCCTTAGAAGGGCATTCCCTTGGTTCTGAGATCTTTAGATCCTTGGGTTTTGGTGCCTTTCTGGCTCCAGGATTGGACTTTGGGGTTTTGGGTCTTGGGGATTCAGGTATCAGTGTATCAGGCACCGTTAATCCTACATTTGTCCATCTTTACAAGAGGGGCCTGAGCTCAGCTGTGGGCTTCTTCAGAGTCGGGTGGGTAGCGAGATACCTTGTTCCTTCATTTCCGGAGTCATTCTAGTGAGGATCCTTCTGTTGGGGGTCTGGTTGAAGGAATCCGCCGAACGAGACAGTTCTGAGGCCCCCAACGAAGATGAGTGGGTATGTCAAACTTTCCCTTGTTTCTGAAAGTCCCAGTTGCAACATCAAGCGATACCCAGCACCTGGCAAGGCAGGCAGTTCTACAACGGATGGGATCAGAAGCTTAGCCTGCATGTCAACTTCAAGTTTGTGGCTTTGAGCTTTTCTTTTGCAATCTTGTAGTGTCAAGGATTTTCTGTTTAGTTTTGGGGGTTTTGGTTTGGAGTGTAGCTTGAGTCTTAGAGTCATGGAGGACTGAAGACTCGAAGAAGCCTGGCCGTGGGTGCAGCTTTCGGGCTCGGGCTAGATGACGCGTATGTGTATACGTACATACATGCATACATATCGCTTATAAGCAGCTGTTTTCCTAGTAAGTAGCATGTTTTGACTAGAGTTGTAATTGAGATCTCTTTCAAGAGCAGCAAAATTGACGGGGGCTGCCGGCTCGAAGAAAGATGCAGGGGCTTGGCTGGTTTTTCGAGATTGGGTATAAGCTTTGTTGGGATGAGTGTGGGTGTTTCCGCTGTCCGGTTTCTGCCTCTCGCCTGTGTTTGGGAGACAGGTTCGGCCCTCTTATCCAAGAAACGAAAAACTCGGAATCTCAAAGGCTATTGTGTGTGCTATGAGCCTCTAAGACAGGCGGGTTGATGATACTCCACGCCCCAAGAGGACTTGATTTAGGGCTTAGGCAGGTTTAGGATTTGAACTGATCTCGTACATGCCATGGTTGCAGCTGATGCTTTGTGCACCGTTCCCATCCTCTGTAGTTCGTTTCTCTCTTCTTGCTTATGGATTTACTGGCCTCCTTGTCAATACTTTCGCATTAATTTGCTGGTGGCGGTCTCGTGATACTGGCACAAGTAGCCTGATTATGACGGGAGTGATGGTGATGTTAATGAATATGGCATATGGTCGGCATTGCCTATGACGAGCCTAATACCTCTACTTACCGCTCTCTGAGGCAGATTGCCTACACCTGGGCAAGCCCGCGCTGGCGCATGCCGGCACCGCCCCTTGGCAGAATCGACTCAATATAAAAGCTTGATAACTAATTACCAATATTATTCCTTAGGGTTCCTTGTTATAGTTAAGAGATATACAAAAACACACCCGCCCCTAAACGAAAATGACCAAGTCTTAGTCCTCAGGGTCCGATATTGCAACTGCGAGGGTCGGTTTAGAAAGAACGGTGAGTTTCTTTGCTCCTGAAGCCACATAGCCTTGTGAAGCAGGCAGAGTTTCACGGAGGTACTCTTATATAAAACCCATATTCCTTTAGGGCCCCCCAAAACAGGGTGATCTTCCGCACCAATTGCCCGAGTTGCGCAGACGGTGTGTTGGGTTTTATTTGGGGCTGGGGGTTTAGGGGTGTAGGGGTTAGGCCATAGGGCTTAAAGGTTCAGGCTCGCACTCATAAAACCTGGCCTAATTTAGAACCTCTATCCCCGAAGCCTGAGCCCGAAACCCTAAATCTTAACTTAAACCGTAAGCCCTAAACCCTGAACCCTAAACCCTGAGCCCTAAACCCTAAACCCTGAACCCTACGACGTTTTTTGGTATCTTCGAAGTCTAAGCGTGCCATGGAAGAAGACAGCCTTCTGGTTCGAGGACACTTGCGGCAGGTCTGAGGTTCCATCTTGCAATCCGCTTTGGGTTTAGGGTTAGGGCTTAGAGTTCAGGGTTTCGAGCGTAAGAGCATCCTCTTATAGTCCCGGTTATATAGGCTGTAAAATGCCTCCAACACCCTGTTCTAATGGTTAAGGCCCTAGATATAGCTAGTTCTGCTGTTCTGGAGTCGTGTTGCGGATTTCAGGTTAGGTTGCCATGACATACTAGGCAGAAGAGGATACTTACTGTATCTATTGCGATGTCTTGACTCGAGTTCCGTAACAAGAACCCAGTGTTGAACTACCATTCTTACGGGTGCTCCGGGTATCAACCGTGGCCATGAAGATGCTAATGATGATGAGGTGTGCATGTGCATGGTGAAACTGATGTGGGTGATGATGATGGTGGTGTCCATGATGGTGGTGATGATGACGGCGACGAACAGGAATATTCTGAGCAACCATGGTGATGGGGATGATGATACCGATGGTGGTGGTGATGATGATGATGGCTATTGTGACAGCCAGTAGTAGCAGCTTCAGTGCGACACATCAGGTACTGGTTCCAGCACGTCGACTATCCAGACCTCGGCTTCACCGTCGACATCATCATGCACGACAGCAACGCCATGGATGCCAAGGACCCTGGGATCCACTGCCCCCAGAACTTGAGGGTGACAACAACATGCCCTGAGTTGCCAGGTCTAAGCCCTGAACCCCGAAACCCGCTACAAGAACTGAGTTGCAAGCCATTAGCTCCCTGTGAAAACCGAGAATTTTTTTCACCAAGCCATTCGCGCTGATCCGCTAAAGTCATCCTACGGCGCTTCTGACACGCTTTGATCGCGTCAAACGACACGTCACCACGCTGTGAGAGGAGCAAGACTGAAGACCTGAGCCAATCCCCTTCCTAAAATAAAACTGATGCGCACGCCCTGCCATAAAGCCAGTGTAAGCATCTACTCCTATAGACATTTGAAAAATTGACTGACGACGCATCGCCTGTGGAAGCGGAAATGCAAGAAACTCTGTGTGTTTATGACGACTTGGGGAGGCGGAACCCTGAAGGGCACTCCACGGTGATGAGGTGGAAATGCACTCGCAGCGTGTGGCCGATTGGGAGCTTTTGGAGCCTGCCGAATGCCCTTGAAACGGCGGGATTATGACGCCGACGAGCTTCGAGGATCCAAATAGTGCGGCCGTGTCAATGATAATTGGTATACCACAAAATACGCATGGCAACCGCACCACAGAGGGAGTCCCCCGGCAGGACCCCAAAAAGCTACCAGATTTTTAGTGGGGGCTAAACCACAAAAGTATCTTCTACGGAGGACCCTGGGGAGGATCCGGATCACAACATGTGCAGCGAGGGGCCCAGAGAGCGGGGTGAATTATGGACAGGACGGTCTTACTGGGTTCTTGCTAAGGAAGTTAATTTAAGTTACCATCATGGGGATCTATAGTAGAAAATATGCTTTCCTTGTTATTGTAACGAGTTAAATCCCTCAACGACTTTGGGAGTTGCAGATTTGGGGTCCTTTTCTCGAGAACAAAAGCCACTCCTCCAACTCCTCGTATCGATTTTGAGGGCCGACCAGTCAGGCCTCTAGCTTGCTGCGTTGGGGCATTACCCTGAAGCCGCAAACTGCTGTTTACAGCTTCCAGGTTGAGGTTTTAGATTTTAGGGCTTTGCGGTTGAGGATTCAGAGCCCAGGGAGTAGCAGAGTGGCTTCGCAAACTATGGAAGAGCACCTGCTGAGATGACTGCCACTTAGCAAGGATGCTCTCATTGAACTACCTGGAATCATTGTTATTTTCCGGTTACAGTAGCAAGGGACGCAGTGTATTTAATCTGTATGGTTTAACGAGAACCCAGGTTCAGGGTGCAGGGATAGGGCGTCGTCTGGTTTTGGGTATGGAGTTTGATGGTTTGGGCCCGAAAGCCTCAAAGCCCGAAGCGCCAAACACGACTTTACACACTTGCATGAATTCCACAACCTGGTGGGGTCTATGCCGCCGGTGTTGTTCCTGAGTGTTCCTGCAAGCGTCACTGCAGGAATTGCTGGAAAGGTTACAAGAAAGCTTCTTCAAAGCTTCAGCATTTAGGGTTTAGGTTGAGGATGTACGATTGGAGTGTATCGGTCGAGGCCGCTGCGGCCCTGTAAAGGCTCTAGCCTGAGAACAGAAGCCTTTTGCGAAGTCTGCGCAAAACTTGAAATCCCAACCCCAACCCTGAACCACCGCAGCCCCTGCAACCCCCAAAGCCCTAAACCCCCGACCCCTGCCCCCCCACTCTGTCAGGAAGCTAGAAGCAGGAATATCTCCAGGCTCGCCCACAACCTGGGCCCCGAAGCTCTAAAGCCGCAGCCATCTAAGGGTTTCTGAAAAATTAGGGGTACCTTATTTTGGGGTCCTTATAAAAAGGATCCTACGATGTAGGGTACTATACTAGGGTTCCCTATTTTCGGACCCCCCCATATAAGCGACCCCTCAGGTCGCAAGTACAACCGTCCGGATGCCAGTTGTGCCTCCACGGGTGGACCTGCTTCAGTCGACTCGTGCAAGGACTCCGGTTCTGGTTTAGCTTGGGTTTCTTTAAAGCACTGCTTTGTTCTTTTTTTGGGAGGGGGGGAGAAACCCTAAACCCTAAACCCTAAACCCTAAACCCTAAAGGGCAGGATGCGAGGGTTGAGAGTTGACATATTTGGGCCTGGGGATTCTCCCGGAAGTTTTGTGTTATCTCGAGCCCTGACGAAGCAGCAACATAATTCCCCAGAGTCCCCCCAAATCATGGTGGCAGTGAGTTGTTTTGTAAACTCTGGGCCCGTTCTCGTGCTTCGAATCATAACTCAGCCGCAGCCAGAAATACTCGAGACCCACCCCCGAAATTAGCCTAGAACAACCGACCCCAAAAAACAGTCGAGCAGCCCTAAACCCTAAGCCCCTGAACCCCAAGCCCATTTGAAGAATTTGGAACAGGCACCAACCCCGAGACACCTTAGAAGAGCTTTAGAGTTCATATTCGAAACCGTAAACCCCACGACGAATAAGAGTTCCTTGTTAGTCCGAAAACTCCGAAGCCCCAGTCTCATAGTTAAAGCCCTATTGAGAATCCTTTTGTAGAATTCTAGACCCTATTGTAGTAACCCCAATCCAGCCCTGCAGAAAACCCCCATAGAGGAACCCTATTCTAAACTTTCTGTTCGGACCTCAGTTTGCTGGGCAGAGACAGGATTGGTTCTGGGCCCTCTACGCAGAGCAGAAGCCTTGGGTTGTCTGGGGCCTCAGAGAACCCAGAGAACCCAATACCCCTGAATTAAGGAATATACCTTAAATCATATTAGGGATCCTATCATAATTTCAGGTATATTCCTTAATTAAGGGGTACTGGGATCTCTGGGAAGGTCGTGGGGCTTCAGAGTGTTAGGTTAGAGCCTCGGGTTGGTGAGGGTTCAGGGTTGTTTGAGGCTTAGGTTTAGGATCGTCTAGTCAGGATCGCTTAGGGTTTAGGCCGTTGGCTAAATGTCGTCGGCAGAGTAACAGCTATCACGATAAAGCCAATGACATTGGTTTCTTTTGGGGGCAAGCACAATGATGAAAATGATGATGATGTGCATGATGGTGATGACGAAGATGCAATTGTGAGGGTGAGGTTATACTATAGGCTGTACCCATGCATGCATGCATGCATGCATGCATGCATGCATGCATGCATGCATGGATGCATGTATGTATGTATGTATGTATGTATGTATGTATGTGTATGTGTGAATATCTACGTTTACACGAACAATAAATGGATAACCAAATGAATAGATACGTAGATATAAGTGAGAGGTACAATCTACTGCATGATCCATGCGACATGTTATTGAGCACTACATATATTGCTTTCGAAATACCGTATACACAGTACATACACAGTTGACAGTGTTTTTGCAGTGCGTTTTTTGCCTGTCGCTCCTGCTTTGCACACTCTCTTCTCTCTACAGATCGGGAGATGATGAAGGTACCGAGTCAAGATAGATACATGTACGGGTAAAGTCGTCGGCAAGATCTCTACAGGCGTATTTGGATTACATGCTACGAGGTACTCTGCAGAATACAGTTTGTACGGTACGGCGTTCATTGCTATACATTAGCATCCGTTGCATCGTCTGAATTTTTGATTTTGCAGACTGGGTTTTATATGTAACGAATGCAGACAGCATATGGACGAAACTGTGAACTCTATTAAGCATCTTATCTTCCGCTCATATCTGTGATGCGGCTTTTTCGTCTGCACAGCGTTATTTAATCATGCATGTCTTTTGTGCTGTATACGATAATTCTGTGCACCGGCCATGTGTTACAGCATTTACATGCTACGTATTGTGCAGAAGCTGGTTTGCACATGAGGACACCCTAAGGCCTAGATCGCAGACTCCAAAACCATGGTACGCCCGTTACCCGAGGCCCTAAACCAAACCCGTATTCCCCAACATGTCCTAAACCCTGCCCCTAAACCCTATCAGGAAGGCAAGCTGAGAAGCTCTCGCGCCACCTGGCAGATCATGGTAACCAGGCTGCACTGTTGAAGAGTTTCGGAATCGGCCCGCAAGAAAGAAGGTTTGGGAACTATTGCGTCATGCTTCGGCTAGCCTTTCCTCATCTTCTGCTCACTTCCACAGGTTTCTTTTCTTCCGCCACTGCTGTCTCATCCACCGCTGCAGCGCCAACTTCTGCCGCCAGAGCAACATCGCCTCTAGTGGGTCTCTGCTGTTGCCACCACCTCTACCAGCACAACATCGGATCCGAAATCCCCAATCCCGATCGTCGGGCAGTGTTTCGCAAGAGACAGCCGCGAGGGGCTCGATCGGTTCAGGACTTTGGTCTGTTGTTTAGAGCAAGGTCAGCAGTAGGGTCTAGGGTGCAGTTCGGGGGTTTCGATAGGTTTGATTTGTGGGTTGGGCCTACGCGAAAAGTGAGTAGGGTCCTTGTCACGACCGGCGGGTCCGATTACCTTCAATGGGTAGGTACCCATCAAAACATAGACGTCACGTATCTCAAGTGGGGAATCGATGAGATCCCCCAATCCCGAGCACCCGCACTCCCATGAACCTCTAAACTTCAGATCTGGCTTGAGGTCCCACACCGACTAGTCTTAACCCTCCCTAAACCCTAAACTCTAAACCCTAAACCCCCCCCGAAAAAAAACCCTAAACCCTAAACCCTAAACCGTGCCCTAAACTCCAAAAGCACTAAGCCTTAAACCTTAAGTCAGACAATGGTCCACCTTTGTGCCTTGCACCAGGTCACGCACTTCCCTTGCGGCCACGACTCTGGGCAGCTCGCACCGCAGCGAGCTTGTGCCAGAAGTGGAGATAACCCGAGGGGTCCAAGTACCTCACAATCATATAATTTCTCGAATCCTGACTTGCAAAACCACAAATCCAAGACAAAGAGGGAGAGAGGCTGAGAGCCGGAACAGAGGCTTCAGGCTGTGTTTGAAAGCAGGGGACCCGCATTTTTCGATTCAGGATACTGTGGATGTCTGGTGAAGTTCATAAGTTTAAGCTACCCACCCTCCCCCCAAGAATGACACCGACATCTGGACCATCGATTTTTTCGACGCAGGGAGGGGGTTGCAGGGGGATCTTGGGGTAGAAGCCATCCTTCTCCGCGTTCTCCTCGTTTGCGTTGCTCTTGTCTATGTTGTGATTTCTGTTGTGGATGTAGCAGTGTAATGTGGGCCTTGTGAATTAGAACAGGGGATTTGCTGTAAATCATTTTGTACTTATCATAATCAGGAACTGGCATTGGTAATTTTTTAGGTGTCTATAGTAGCAGCGTAATTGGTCAGAGCACTGGCCAGACGCCCAAAACGCAGAGGCCAGCCAGAGGTTGCTTGAGTTCTCTTCAACTTTGAAGGTTTAGGGTTTTGGGGTTATCGTCCGGCTTATAGGTTTGAGGGTTAAGTGTTTAGGGTGTAGGATTTACGCACCCCAATCCCAACTCCGGTTTAGGTTCAGGGCGTAGGGTTTCGGGTTTAGGGTTCATGTCAGGTGGTATCGCAGCCTGCACACCTCCTATGGTTTGGACCTGCTTGTGACGGGTCATCGCCACGACCAGGACTCCCTTGGGGATGTGTCGGGATGCCCCCAAACCCTAAACCCTAAACCGCTAAACCCCAAGCGCTGGGGATTTGGGTCCAAGTGGCTTAGGGAATCGAGGGTCCCAGGTTCTGCATTTCTTCCCCCCAATGCTAACAGGCCCCCGCCGTCTTCCACCCTGATACAACAGATAATCATATGTATATGCAGTAGTATTGTTATTATAATCACTTATTGTGTGTTACTGTTTGCTACGCTTCTTCTTATTCTTCTTGATATTATCAGTGTTGTCGTTATTAATTCTTTGTCTTATGATCCTTCTTATAATTGCCGTTGTTACTACAGAGAGGGTGTATGAGGCTGTTCAAAGTTGGTTGAGCTTCCCCGGACCCGGACAATAGTTGGAATGGTACCAATGACAAATAGAAGAATAGAAATCATAGTATCAGTAGTTGAGCTCTCCTCATTTTCGCGCTTGTAGCATAATCCCAGCTTCGATCGCATCCGTTGATTTCGGACTAACAAGGCAGAGTGCAGGGGGTAGGTGTTGAAATGGCTGGGGAGTTGTGTTTGGCTTCGCGCATCGACTTTGGATTCTCTTCGTTGTCTTCAAATGCTGAAGAGTCAGACAAGAAGGGGCTTGAGGAGATACTATCCTCTCTTGAGCTGGCAGGCTAGTCCATCCTGAAGCCTAAACCTAAGCTCAGTTGTCGTGTCTCTGAGAGTAGAGCGTTTAAGGACTAAAGCCTGTAACCCAAACCCCGGATCAACAGATCCCTGTAGAACCTGATAGAACCCTCATAAAGCCGTTATGGAACCCTTGTAGAGTCCTCACAGAATACTTGCAAAACCCTTATATAACCCTCGCAAAAGCCTTGTAGCATCGTATAAAAAGCTTGATAAACCCAGTTTAGAACCTGTAGCTAATCAGAACTGTACCAGAGTTCTAGATTATACCCTTGTGGAGCCCTTGTCAAACCCTGAAAGAAACCCTTGAATCCACAACATACTGGCCAAGCGCTCGAAGGAGCGGGCCCAGAGAAAACCTACAAAAGCTTTGAAAAAAACTACAAGGCCACATGAGACTCTATCACAAGCCCTATTACAATAGCAAATCCTACCCTATCTAAAAACCCTAAACCCTAAACCCTAAACCTCTGAACTCTAAACCCCGAACCCGAACCCTAAAACCATTCTAGGAGCTCGGCTCTAACTGGGGAGCCCTGGGAGGCATGATGTGCTTCTTGGCTGTTTTTTTCTCACTGCTTCTATGAGTTTAGGGTTTAGGGTTCAGGGTTTAGGGTTTAGGGTTTAGGGTTCTTCGTCGGACTTTTTGTTGGGAGGAGGGCGGGTGGGTTATTTAGGGCTTAAGACCCACGGCCTTGGCCTTTCCCTTTTCAAGGGGGGTGAAAGACTTCTCTCCGGGCCTTGTGGGATGTTTGAGGGTTTAGGGCTTCAGGGTATTCAAGGTGTTTGGAGCTCGAGCCCTGCAGTGTGTAGACTGCTTTTTTCGTTTTAATAGGGCTTAATAGGGTTGAGTGCATCGTATGGCTTAGGGCAGAAGGTTCAGGGATTATGGCTAGCACTGCAGCAATAGCAATAGACTCGCAGACTAATGACACTTAGTCCATGCCGCGCACCTGCCATTCTGCTTGCCTTCAGCCCATCCGTAGCTTGACAGAAGCGTCCCTTGAACTGCATTTGTTCCCACCTGTTTGGGGAAACAGCTATACCTCACGATATCCTGACCACGCAGTACCCTAAAACCCTACACTCGAAACCCCAAACTCTCAGCCCTCGAAGCTATGGAGCCCGTATAGCACCCTTACGGAGCCCTTATAAACGCCTTACAGAAACTATTGTCAACTCAGGCATCGCTAGCCTCAAAAAACCCTAAACCCTAAAACCCTAAACCGTACAAAACTCAGGCATCGTTACGGGTGGTGGCGGCGGCATCACATCCGAAGCCTCACCGTGGGACAAGTCGCAGTGGTACGGAGAGGGCCAGCATCCTTCCCAGGATTTAGGGTTTAGAGTTTAGGGTTTAGGGGTTTAGGGTTTTAGGAGTTTAGGGTTTAGGGAATAGGGCTTTAGGGTTTTGGGGTTTAGGGACTAGACTTATGATCCAGGGTGTCCAGTAAGGGATCAGGATTTTAGGTGTTTGCCGTTGAAGGCTTAAAGTTTAATGTTTTTGGTTTCGGGCTTAGGTTCTAACCTTTACGGTGAAGGTTTTAGGGTTTACTGCGGAAGGTTTCGTCTTTAGTGATGCGCGTGCTTATGTGTTTGTTTTTGGCCCTCACCTTAGCCATACCCCAACCTTCTGACATCAACCTTGGGGTAACGTTCTTCCCTAAACCCTAAATGGGAGTTTCCGAAAATAGGGGAGCCTAATATAGTACCCTAAATAGTAGGATCCTTATTCTAAGGATCCCAAAGTAAGGCAGCCCTAATTTTCGGAAACCCCCAAATCCTAACTTTAGGATACACTTCCTTAGTTCTCTCCGAAGATGCGCCGGGCCGGGGTTGCTTGGGTTTGCCTTAACGGTTGAGGGTTTAGGGTTTAGGGTTTAGGGTGCCTTGTTTCATCATGCGGGGATAGGGGCTTGAGGTTTGGGGGGACCCTCGGTGCAGGATTTAGGAGTTTAGGGGTGCTTGGACCCAAGAGAGGCTGTTTTCTAAACTTTTCCATTCTGGTTTTGGCCTTGCAGGTATAGTAGATGACCATGTGTAAAAGAACCACAGCAAAATAATCCATTAATTGGTGATTGCTTCTCCGGCTTTATTTGGACTTCATTATCTTGCAAATTGGTCTCCTAGCCTTTATTCTGGAACCGAAACCCTCAACCTTGTGTACTTGCACCCCATAAGCCCCTAAACTTTATACCGAACCCTAAACCCTGAACCCACAAGCCTAAACCTTGATCGCCCAGGTATGGCTTCTACGACCTGACTATCTCCGGGTCTAGCATCTTCATCGAGTCCATCAACTACGACGGGCGCGTGCTGAAGAGTGCCACCGTGTACCCAAAATGAAGCTGTGACTGAGGGAGCTGGAGTGAAGAAGTCAAACCTTAAACCCTAAATTCCTAGGATCTACACCCTAAACCGTAAACCTTAAGCCCCAAATCCTAAACACCCTGCACCTCAAGCCCCCGCTGCCTCGAAGCTGAAGTCTAAAAGTCTTAAGCCCCTCAGCGCCGAAGAGGCCGAAGAACCCTAAAGGCCCTAAACCCCAAGCCGAAAGTTCCAGGCTTCATCTCCAGCTTCCGGCTCGGGAATTTTAGCTCACAGCGGGCCATGCCCTGAATCCCGAAAGCCTTTGAAACTTGAAGCCTCTTGCGCAAATAGGGCAAGACATAACCCCAAGAAGCATCGTCGTGGCTGTGGTGGTTGTTGTGGTGGCCGTGGCGTTACAGCTGGAGTAGTTGTCTCAGTTGGCGATGTTCCCGTCCTCGTCGCCGTCCTTCCTAACCATTTGAGTGCTTTTAGTTGTGGTTGGTGTTGTGGCTGGATTGCTGTTGTGGTTGCTTGCTGTTACTTTTGCTGCTGGTGTTGCTGTTGTTGTTGTTGTTGCTGTTGTTGCTGTTGTTGCTGTTGTTGCTGCTGTTGTTGCCTGTGGCTGTGGCTGTGGTGTATCTGTGGTCGTGGCAGTTTATTTTTTGTGTCTGATTTTGTTCTTTGTTTTGCTGTTGTTGTTGCTGTTGCTGTTGCTGTTGCTGTTGCTGTTGCTGTTACTGTCGCTGTCGCTGCCGCTGCCGCTGCCGCTGTCGCTGTCGCTGTCGCTGTCGTCGTCGTCGTTGTTGTTGTTGTTGATGTTGTGTTTGTTGGAGTTGTAGAGACATGCATTCGTATGCAATGAACAACAACTGTTCCCATGTCCGTTGATGCATCCCTACCTGCCTGTTCTTATGTGCGTATGTACGTATGCATGTATGTAAGTATGTATGTATGTATGTAAGTATGTATCCATGCATGCCTGTATGAATGCTTGAATGCATGAATGCACGAATGCATGATTGCACGATTGCACGATTGCATGAATGCAGGAATGCCTGAAAGCATGCATGTCCGTCCGTCCGTCCATCCGTCCGTCCTTCCCTCCGTCGGTCGGTGGGTCGGTCTGTCTGTCTGTCTCATCGGTGGGCAGGTAGGCAGGTAGGTTTACCAGTAAGCAGGCAGGCAGACAGGCAGGCAGGGACGTAGGTAGGTAGGTAGGTAGGTAACGTAGTTAGGCAAGTATGGTGTATGATTGTATGCACGGTTTTATGTACATGCAGATTTAGTTACGATCATACATGTAAACCAATGGGTGCATTCCGAAGCATTCCGTGCAGCATGGAATACTTCGAACCTACGCATGGGAATTTGTGCCTCTGCACTGGAACGGCCTTTCAGGATTCAGGGATGGCCACACCCCGATTTTGTTCCCCTTTTTTATCGGCGGTGACAAAGCGCCCTGACAGAAGCCCAGCATCTTCTCTTGGAGGCTTAGTCGGCATGCGACCCTGGGCTTATAAACTTGCCCAGGGTTGTGGCGCTCCATGTAAAGACGACATTTTCGGCTTCTTTCCTGCCGTGTTTGCAAACCTGAATACTGTCCGGGGTTCAAGGATGGCATTGGGAGGGGTCCTACTTGAAGAGCCCTGAAGATGTAGGAAGAAGGGTGTTTCACATAGGGCCCTTCCTGCAGCTTCCTGCATGGTGGATGGCAGCCCAAGAGAGACTGCGGCTGCTCTTCCACCACGTTAAGAATTCATCACAGACAAAGAGGGCTGTGTGCAAGGCGCAGTAACGCAGCGTGCGTCGTGAGTCTGAGGCGAACACACCGCGCACCTATGCCTCAGACTGCCTAATATTGAGGTCTGAATTGTTGCTACGTGGATCGCCTCATAGTCAATCGTCCCAAGGTAGGTATATGAATTAAAGCGAAAGTATGAGGGCCCCTCTATGAAAACCCAAAGCCCAAACCTAAAGCCTGTCCCATTATCCCACGACGCACTGTCTCCCGGGACATAATCTGCTTGCTCCGTCCTTAAGTTAGGGTTTTGGGTTCAGGGTTAGACTTCGGGGTTGAGGGTTTGTTGGGGTGTGGGGTCTAGAGTTTGGGGTGTATGGTGTAGGGGTTTAGGGTTGACGGTTGATCCATGGGCTGTAAACTGGAGCCGCGGATCCTGAAACGTCCTCAGAACCCTTACAGCTAAACCCAACACACGGCTACACCCTCCACCCTGAAAACGAGACCCTAAACCCGAAACGCGAATCCAAGATGTATACATGATCCTCAGTGTCTACACATGTCCTCGACTGATCCTTCAGTTTTGGGGAAGTGAAGACACGATACTTTTTTAAGCTGGCTGTGACGACGCCGACGACAACCTCCTCCTCCTCCTCCTCCTTCTGCTACTGCTACTACTACTACTACTACGACGACGACGGCTGCTGCTGCTACTACTACCACGACGACGCAGATCAGCACAAAGCCGCGAGATTTGCAAGGTCAACAACTCCATCAAGGTTGTGCTGACGGACTTCGGCATTGCCACCTTGACTAGTGACACGGCAGGGGCCTCAGTGAAACCGGAAGCTATCGACCGATGCCCGGTCCAGACTATCTAGTGTTTCAGTTTCAGCCCCGGGCCGAAATCAAAACACCAATGCTGAAGATTTGTGGCGCTGGCTGAGGCTTCCTGTCGTGAGACTGCAGCCGCAAATCTGAACTGCAACACCCACTCCAGCATGTTTTGTTTACTAACCTTACTCTCTACTACCTGGTCTCTCGCCTGAGGGCAAGCTTTGGGGTTTGGGTTTGTGAAGTGCCCTATTTCTGCAAAGATGCGATGGAGTATCTCGTGCGCCTGTGGAGACTTTCTGTCCTTCTCTCTTTTTGGCGTTTATCGTTGTGGGGACTCTTGCAGAACGTAAGATTCTGCAAGACCATTATCTTTCAGACGATAGCACGGACAACAGCCTTAGCCACGACGGTGATGATGATGATGACCACGGCCGCGATCACCAGCACATGATCGAGATGATGTCGCCATGGAGATGGATAGAATGACGGAGGAGCATGTGATGCTGCCGGTGGTACCTTTGGACGATGACGATGATGACTGTGATCTATTCTCAAGCTTCTGGTGGTGGTGGTCATGCAGTCATCATGTTGCTGAAGAAGGTGCTGATTGAAGATCGTCGTGCATGGTTAGAGGCCAAAGTACAACGATTATCGCCGCAAACGTCCACCATTGCAGCATGCTCATTTTGCCAAAAATAGTTAGGATGAAACAGAGTACGATGATTCGGTTGGAGAAGAGTATATTGACAACGATGCTTATGATGGGTGATGACGATGAGGCTGATGTTGAAGATTGTGATTACGATGCTGAATTCTGGTGGGTATGACGGCTTCCGTGCAGAAGATGGCGAAAACGGTGGCAGTGAAGGTGTGGAGGTAGACGGTCCTCATCAAGCAGTCTTGATATACTTCTAGTTTCGTGGTTCGGTTCTTATCGTAGTCTCGGGTGGTTGTTAAACTTCAGATATCCTGGTTTAACGAAGATCAGGATTTGGTGTTGTCGGGCTCAACTCTGATTTCGTGCAAAAACAACAAGTATTTGTATTTACATATCTCTCTCTCTCTATATATATATAAATGTATAAAATATAGTAACACTAGCATTATAGTACAATATAATACGATGTCATGTCATGTAACGTAATTTAACGCAGTGTAGCATAATGTAATGTAATGTAATGTAACGCTGATATTATGTTTATAGTGTTTTAGATCATATCATATCATCTTGTAGTATATCATGTTATATATATATTATACTATATCATGGAAATGTTATATCATATGGTGTTATATTACATTATACGTTACTGTTCTGGAATCAGGTAGAAAGTAATTATAGCCCGGAAGCCAGCTTGCAACTCGAGGCTCTAAGCGTCACCTTCCCAAGTCTCCACAAAACCCGAAGCACAGAGGCACGGCTCTCAAACAAGCACCGGTAATCTTTTAGCTTCCGCAAAAGCCACTGCCAAGCAGCCCCTTCTCTGAGGAGGCGCTGAAGAAAACTGTTGGGACGGTGGGTTATGCTTCTCCCGAGATGCTGGCAGGAGCAGCTGTGTGATTCACTGGGCTGTTTGGTCTGTGGCGCCTGTCTTCGGAACTGTTGCTGCCCTGATAATTAGTTACTGCTTTTTGACTCTCACCAACATTTCCAGCACCGTTACTCCAACTCTCGAACACTGGCTACTGAAGAGAGGTGTTTGGTGCCCCCAATCCCCCAGTCCGCAAGCGTGGGGACCGTAAAGCCCTCAGCCTCAAACCTCAACCTGTAGAATGGTCTAGGGTTTAGGGTTTAGGGTTGATGCTTTTAAGGGTCAGTGCTGCCGGTTTCGGCCCTTTCGGCTCTTGCCAACTTGCCATGCTTGCGGAAGTGCTTCTCTGGAACCATGTGTGGCTGTGGGGAACCCTAAACCCCAAACCTAAACCCCAACCCTAAACCGTAAGCCTACGCCGTAAACCCTAAACCCTGACCCCTGAACCCGCAGCCGAAGCCCTGGACCTGGCAGACCGCAAGCCAGGAAAGGCCAGCGGCTACGAAGGGGATGCCTTCGGTGCTGGCATCGTGCTGTATTTCATACTCTCCAGGCGGCCAGAAAGGGGGGGGGTGCAGAGTTACTTCCTTCTCGGATCGTCGATGCTGCTTAGGCTTGCTAAGCTGTTCCCGTGGGCTATGATATGTCCAATGATGATGATGGTCTTGATGGCCATGAGGGTCATGATGTTCATGCTGATGATGACGATGAAGATGACTAGGATGAGGATGGTGACGAGGATGAGATCTGGCTGAGAATGAGGCTGAGCATGATATGGTGATGGTGATGATGAAGGTGATAATGACCTTCACTATGAAGAAGATGAAGATGTTCCTTCGAGGATTCCCTGGTAGGGATTGTGATTTCGTACGCCCTAAATGCTGAACCACAAGTCCCCCCCCCAACAAGAATCGGTTTAGCTTGTAGATCCCCTCGGTCCGGCGTGCGCCCTCTGGGATACTTGGAGGTTCATGAGTGGTTATACTTGGGGCTTAGAAGTAGGGTAATAATTGGGGCTTAGAAGTAGGGTTATAAGTGGGGCTTAGAAGTAGGGTAATAATTGGGGCTTAGAAGTAGGGCAGCTATAACTATAGACCAGATTAGGGGACTCATAACCCCACTTCTAACTACCCATGAACCTTAAAGGAGTCCCTTGCAAAGGAGCCCGTAAAGAATCCCTTCAAAGGACCCCGTGCAAGTAAAGGTCCACACCCTTCCTGGCTCCCACGACTGCTCTGATGGCGCCGACCCCAAGGGAGCTCCTGAGTTCGACTTGGAGGTTCTTTTAAGGGCTCTATAAGGGTTCGTTTAAGGGCTATAAGGGTTCGATAAGGGCTAATAAGGGTTCTATAAGGGCTCTACCAGGATTCTATAAGGGCTCTATAAGGGTTCTATAAGGGCTGTATAAGGGTTCTATGAGGGCAGGTTCATCGGAAGTTCTAAGTGGTGTTTGTAAGAAGGGTGGCTATAAGTAGAGGTTGGCGTTTGCTAGGTTCCCTCCTCTGTGACATACGTTTGCAGTGCTTCGACTTCTCCAAAGACTCTTCAGTGCATGACTTTGAGTATAAACCGTTTTTGGGGACTTCTAACCCTACTTTTGAACTACGCATGAACCTGCAAGTAAGGATTAAGGCAGGGCGCATAAGAATGAGCTTGCATCTTCCTGTCAGGTATCTTTCGAAGATTGTTGTGCGGTCTTTGCACCCGAAACCCTGAACTTGCAAACCTTTTTCACCCCCATGGGGCTGCTTGTTATGACCCCATGGGGGGGCTGCTTGTTAAAACTATTGTGTGAGAACCCCCAAAGCCTTATTCTAAATCGGGCCCCTCAACCCTCAGCAAGCTTCTCCATGCGACGCCCGAGCTTTAGGAGCTCTTTGGAGCTCGGGGCCGATCCGAACTTCAAACGTAATCCCCAGGCGATGAACCCTATGGGGCTCATATGGTTTGGGATTTTTAGATTTAGGAATTTAGGGTCTAGGGGACGTGTTAGAGCTTTCTGCTCCAATGCCTCCCTTGTCAAAGCCTTAAATCATGTCAGTTTGGAGTGTGTACTGACGGCAGATTCCGTAGATGTCTCAGCAAACCTAAGGCCATAAACCTACACCCAAACACAAAACTTTAGTACAGACGTCTGAATAACTTCTTGCAGTATTCCCTCCTAGTCCTTGTGTAGTTTTAGTAAGCTATACCCCAACACCCTATCTTAATTATGAAGGCCCCGACATTACACGAACTTCTTACGCTTCCCAGGTTGAGACTGCACGGTAGCAAGCTGAAGCCCCACAGCTGCAGGCCCCAAGCACCTGAGACCGTGACGCAATCATCCTCGGCCCTAGTCCGTAAGCCCAAGCTTTTAATATAGAGGCCTTCATTTTTAGAATAGGGTTTTGGGCATAGGGTTTAGGGTTTAGGGTATAGTACATTGGGCCCAATATACTATACGTAATAAGGAACGCCCCAAAATAGTATAGATAATTAATTTGGCCCCTGTAGTATGAGACCAGGCAGCTCACACCTGCCTTTCAAGTGCCCTCGCCTGTACCTCAAGGCGGCGAAAACACAGCAGTGCCAGGTGAACCTGTGACATGGCTACAAGTGTTTCAATATAGGGGCCTTAATAATTACCAATACTATCTTGGGGCTCCTTGTTAAAATTGTTGTTAAAACAACCCCTGAGCGATATTCTAATTTGTAAGGCGCGAAGGTACGGTTTGGGATAGGGGTCTCAGTGTGTTAAGAGGCTGATAAGCTGTCGGGCTATGGCTGTCTAAGTCCGAAACTCTGAACCCCCACCGTAAATGCCTTGAGCAGTGAACGCGTGAACTGTAAATTCCCCAGATCAGCGTGGCATACTATAGCGGCTATAGCGGCCGTAATAGCCAATCAGCATAGCGTTATCAGGCCTGAATACTTAAGGGGTTACAATCAAAAGCAGGAGCCCTAAGGAAAAGTACGAAGCCCTGCAACACGAGACCTACATGCAGATGTAAGGCTTGAGGGTTCAGGGTTTTGGGTTTAGGATTGGATGTGAGGTTTTGGTTTTACGGTTTAGTGTTTTCGAGGATTGCGTTGCACGGTTTGGGTTGTCTACAGTCCCAGATACATTATCCTTTTGTTTGGGAATCAGAGGTCTCCGGCAGACGTCTCGTCGGTTGCTCCAACCAGGTCTCCACCTCGAGCCCAAACCCTCAACCCCAAACCACGAGCTCCGAACCTTGAAACCCTTAAAATTGAAGTACAAAAAACCCTAAACCCTCAGCCGCAAAGCAGAAAACCCTATTCCCTGAACCTGTAGGCAATAACCCCAGCGCCCACTCCAAACCACAACCCTGCATGGAAAAGCCCAGGAATTACCAGTGCTTTGAGGCGATCAGCGATGATTGTGCTGGCCCCAAATCCCGGGCATAGATGTGGCCTTAATATAGGGCCTTGGCAATTAGAACATGTAAGTACTCCGGCCCAGTCAGAGCTTCAGGGATTTGGGTGGCGTTTAGGGTTAGAGCCTGATTTCTTACTTCGCAGGGTAGTGGCTGTCGGAAGATGGGGTTTGTGGTTTAGGAGCTATCGGGCATTTCAATCCCAAACGCTCTTCCAAACTATCGAGCCTCGTAGCACTTAACTCAAAGCACATATACAACAAGGTAACACCGACAAACAACCCATGCCTCAACACAGAGACCAGGCCGATCCATGATGACAAAGCTCTTGGCCAAGAATGTGGAGGCCGAAGTGGTTGATTCGGATTTAGAGCCCCGCAGCAGTTAAACAGTTTCGGGTTTTAGGTTTAGGATTTCGGTTTTAGGTCCCAATCTTAGATTTCAATCAGCCATGTTGATAAGCAAGGTGGTGAGATTCTTTTGCGACTTCAACAACAACAACAACAAGAAAGAGATGTTCAGACCACAGTACATACCATCAGTAACACTTACTTGGACCTGATGATTGTGCCTGAGGCACGGAATTCAGCGGAGACCACATCGCACTACGGGGCCGAAGTTTTCAGAATCCATTTTGGAAGCTCATAGGCAAACTTATGAGCAGGCTTGGATACCCCCTTCAGAAGAGAACATTCCTCGAGTCGCAGCAGGGGTCCGGATCAGGGTTGTCTCCGTATACAATTAGCACAACGACGACAGCAACACCAACAGCAACAACAGCAGCAACAGC
>BGNK01002833.1:25722-48024 GCA_003297005.1 Symbiodinium sp. clade A Y106
CAACACCAATGCGGCCACCACCACCACCACCACCGCCGCCATCACGACCGTTGACGACTATGCCGACTGCTACGACTGCTATACTAGTGCTGCTGGGGCCACAACACATGACCATGACAATCAAGCGAATGTACCAACGACCGCGGTGCCAACGATCACCATCGGCACAATCGTAGTTGCGGCAGTAGCAAGCACCAGGATCCACATGTAGCATGAGAATGCGTATCAACGACATGATGGCTGCGGGCGGCAGACAACGACACGGAAGTCTAAATCCTGAAAGGCATGGCAAAGGCCCAGAACCTACACCCTATGCCCCCAAGACCACAAAGGTGCTGAGTTCGGAGTGTTGGGGTTCAGGTTCTGGGACGTCGCAACGCGGCTCAGGTTGGGCAGCTTCCTCCACTGCAGAAGATCCCTCTCAGCAAGAATTCGGCAGAGTCCTAGCGGGCAGAGAGATTTGTGGAATTGGAATCGGAGAACCCCGACAAGTACAGAGGATAGGCTGGCCTTGCCAAGCATGAAGTCTCAAGCCCTTCGTGTCGATTTATGTGCCAGCCACCTGAAATACATGCTCTGAACCCCTCCCCAGCTTGTGAAAGATGTTTTTCTGGCTTTGCATGGTCTGCTCTGCGAAACAGAAAGAGACCCCAATTCATGGAACCTCCAAAGCCTATGCCAAGAGCCTAAGCATCCTGGGCCACGACTCTCCAGTCCCAAGCGGATTAGAGCTGTGGACTCCAGTCGTCAGCCTGGTCCTTTCAGCAAAAGCTGAACCCTGCATTTAAAGCGCAGACACATCCGCTTTTTCAACTCTTCGGTGCTATATCAAGAGGCGGATCCCACCTGCGCACAGCAGTGTTCTTTCTCTCAGCAAAAGCTGGGATGAATTTCCGGAACAGAAGCATCCCCATCCCTGTCAAAGTCTTGTGAGTTGCGGGGCCTATGGTTAAGTACGCGAAAACCGTAGTCCACGGTAATGCTAAAGAGGTAGAATGTCCTTCAATGATCTTTAATTAAAAGCCGTACACCTGACACTTCAAGACCTTGCAGCCGAGTCGGAGGATGTTTCTTTGCCCGCACGTGGGCGAGATCTCCATGCCTCGGGTTATCATTCACAGAGAAAGCCTGCAGATTGATTCGAAACTAAATCCTAACTTTGAAATGCTGGACCCTGTACTCCCAAAGGCAATGCACCCCCGAACCCCATGGAGCCTAACTCCTAAGCGTGCTCCACACCCAAGTGGCCCGAAGGAGTCTAGCTGTGATTCAGGCTGTATTTCGGGGCTCGCAGGACCGGAATATCAAAAGAAAACAGTCCTCCAGGTTCCTAGTACAAGAGCCCAGGGTTTGCGCCGTAAGGGTTTTGGTTCCTCTGAGTCCAGTTTGCTAGGGCTCGCAAGCCCAAATCCCCGACCGCTGCTACTAAGTAGGTTTAGGGATTTAGGATGTCACAGTTTCGTGGGTTACGGTGGAAGGGTTTGGGGCGAGGGTTGAGGAATCGCGAGGCAGAGAGTGCATGCCTTCCTGCGTCTCGGATCTTTCCACAGAGCGCATACAGTACAGCCGAAAGCTTCTGACGTCTTTAACAGCGTTTCAACTTAAAAGGCTGCTGTGTTCATTTAGAGTTTGTGGTTTCCGCTTAGGCCGCGTAAGTTTTCAAGCATGTTGTTTTTTCGATGCTTGCCGGCGCCTGGTAATCATTTCTAACACCATCCCTTCATAGTTCCCGTATAAATGCACTATACCAGGATCGAATCGGGTTACAGTTTAGCTTCTCTTATTGCTGAATGTAGAACCCTAAGCACAAATAATTTTGGGGACCGTTGAGATCGACACCTACTATAAGATATCCCTGTCCTCATTTTTTCACTCCACGCCCGAAGCCCAGAGTTGAAGCAAAGCACCCCAAAAGTTCGGCAGATCGGAGTTTAGGGTTGGCCAAGCGCGCGCCTAAAAGAAAAAGCAAGAGCCTTGAGAGCCGGAGGACGTGAAATTCCAGTAAAACCGCTGTGCTGTTCGGGCCCTTCATGGTTTACTGGTCGAGAATTTAGGGCCAAGCGTTGCGGATTTTGTCGGTTTGGATTCACAATGATTGAGATGTTCTTGCCTGGGTCACGGTTCTCGAGTAGGTAGCAAGGTGTCTGAGCGAATGGCAAGATTGTTCTTTCGTTATCCCTCTTTGGCTCTCGCGGGCTCTCTCTTTCTCTCTCACTCATCCTGTTTTGATGTCTCAATCTTTTCGTTCGGTGCATTCTTTCTTCTTCTCTTTCCATTTGTCTCTCTGTGTCTGCATTCGTGTTCATGTCTGTGCGCAGGTGTACAGTACTCTTCTCCGGCCTAACACCTTCTGTGCGCATCGAATGGCTTAAACCGTAATCGTAACCGCTACTCGTATCATTCAGAGCTGTAGTTGCGCCCTGCTGTAGTGCTCCGAGTTTAGGACTCTTCAGCGCTGGGCTCTGATCAATCGGAACAGGAAAACGCTTTTCAAGAGCCAGCCTTGGGTGAGACCTGGCGGGGGGTCTGTTCTACGTTACAGCTGGCGGCCTTCAACTATAGCGACTATAGGCCATAGTTTCGAGTTTAGGCTGTAGGGTTACCCAAAACTGAACCATTATCCGGAACAGGCCCCCTCAAGAGATGTCAGTAGATTTGTTTCGGAGTGCGTTATCTCCGGCCTAGAATTGCAATTTCTTGAGCAGCTGCCTCTCTCTCCCAATAGTGAGGAGATGTGCGTTTCCTATGCTCGCATTTGCTCTGAAGTTCCGGGATGGCACATGAAACTCAAAGGCAGGTAGAGGTAAGTGTAAGCAAGATGGCACATAGGGGCTGCAACATGTAGTTATTTTTTACACCATGGCTTTTAGTATACTTTTCCCCGTAGAGTCAATACAGAAGCCTGAATACTTGCAACAGGATTTTAGGGCGCATTATACTGTAACTATATGGGATTGTAACGGTTTACGTTTCCCAGTGCTACAAGTTCAAGTGCAATGTAGTTGTATAAGCGTGTTGTATCATAGACAAGGAGGAATGCATCTGACACATGCTTGGAAGTGTTATTGTCTCCAAGCATCATATTTGTATGTCTACTTTCAAAACCCAAAATACAGCTGTACAGTAGGCAGCAAGACTACAACAGTCGCACCTAAGCACACAAGCGGCGCTACCCGCAATGGCAAGAAGCATCAGCAGCAGTAGACAACAACAAGGACCCGCACGGGCAACAGTGGTGCCTGCAGCATGTCACCAGTCGCCGTGAGAACATCATCAACGACTTCGACATCAGCAACTACGGGTGGTAGTGGTAGCGGTTGCGGTAGCAGGACTGCAGTGGTAGAAGGCGCTGTCGTGGTCGTACTTATAATTTGTGGTCGTAATGGTCGTGTTACTCGTGTTGTAGTCGTCGTAGTAGTCCTAGTCCGAGTCCTAGTCCTAGTCCTAGTCCTAGTCGTAGTCGTAGTCGTAGTCGTCGCAGTAGTAGTAGTAGTAGTAGTAGTAGTCGTGGCAGGAGTAGGAGTAGTAGTAGAAGAAGTAGTAGCAGCAGCGCTAGCACCAGCTCGCTCGTTCACTCACTCACTCACTCACTCACAAAAGCCAAGGGCAAAGCAGCGACAGATACGCCAGAGGGTACATGTGAAGCCTTGTCATCGATGAATGATAAAACATAGATGCATACATCAGCAAGAGTGTGTGTGTGTGAGGGTGTGCCCATACATATCAAGTATTTATTGTATACACAAACGTATGATGAGTCTGTACAAATCAGCCACCACAACATATTCGAGGGGCTCTGGGCAAGGTCATGACATTCCCACTCCGGTTTCTGGATATTCCAGCGGTTCTGACGGGGTTCATGGGGTCTCAATAATTGCCTATACCATTTTGGGGGTTCCATTTTATAATTCTGGTATAATGGGCCTGAAACCCTATTCTAATTCTGAAGGCCCCTATATTAATCGTCTCAACAGCTTTCCTGGTGTGTTCAGGAGTCCTGCCTCAGACATGTGCCTCCTGACCTAGCGGCTTTAACAAAACTACCTTGGGTATTGGTTGGTTTGGGTGCATTGGGTAGACTTCGCCCTGCATAATATTCAATATCATGGCCCGGCAGCTTCAGAGGCAAATTCCTGTAAGGGGTCTTGGCCTAGCACATCGGTCCGTATGCTACAGGCCAAAACCGGCGAGTTTATTTGCCGCAAGAAAATGCGTGAGGCGTTCCCGGCAAGGCACCATGCTGAATGCATGCATCCTGAAGTCATGCAAGCCACTTTTTTCATATGAGAATTCCCAACAAAGAAGCCTAGACCCCAAAAGCCCGTGATCCTTCGCTTAGGCTCAGTGAGCCCTAAACCCTAAACTCTAAACCCCAAACAAAGTTCGGATCGCATGGGGTGGTCGAGAGAGATTCGGGACAACGGGCCTAGGGTTTGGGAATGTGTAGGGCCTGAGGCTTGGGTTCGGTTTAGGGTTTGGCTTTAGGGTGTAGAGTTCTAGGGCAACTTGAGATACAATCTGCTTGTATACCATGGTACATCCTGCCTAGCCGCAACAACAACAACTATCGGGTCCAAACCGCAAACCCGGTTTGAACAACCCTCATGCCTGTCCCTGAAAGCCAAATCATGCCCCAGTGCCTAATTCTAGACCCTCACATCCCTAAGACGTCTGAGCCTGGCTTTTCTCATCCATCACCTGAGGCTTACATCCCAAACCCCAAAATCCTCAGCGCACCGCCCCGGATCGCAATCCCAAGCCCACATCGTGGTGGACTTTTTGAAGATAAAGATGCCCGGAATCAGGACCACAAACGCCGAGAGGACTAAGAGCCTCAAGGCCATACAGTTCTCAAGCGCTGACTCCCAGACACATGTAAACCCTACCCTATAACCCTGAGTGCCCAGGGCCAGATAAATCATCCGAAGCTGCAACCATCCCCAAGCTCCAAATACTAAGTTGGAACATGAATATCCTCATGCCTAAAGGTAAAGAAAAAAGCTCAGCACTAGTCATCCCAAACCCAAGCTCCAGCTTCTTCTTACCAGCTGAGTAGGTAACCTTTAACCTAGGGAGTAGTATTGGGTTCTGGCTCTCTTTAACGGGACCTTGTTGAGAGGGTCTATATCCCCAAGGGTCCCTTTAATCCTACCTCCTATAACCGTTTCGGGTTTGTTTAATCCCACCATAATCGAACAGGTTAACATTTTTTGGGCTAGGGTACTCTTCACTCTACGCGAAAACATAGTCCCGGGCTCCTCAACCCCGACCCGAGATGCCCAGATTCAGTCCCTGCACCCCTATAATATAGAGAGTTAGTTGAGGGGCCTATATACTTACTAGTGGCATTCCTTAGGGCTCCTTGACAGGGCATAGTTCCAGTATCCCTCCTCTGTGCAAAAACGCATACTCAAATTACTAGGGCCACTCACCCCCCTAGATGTAATCCTGACAAATCCTAAGCCCGCAGCCTCTTCCGATGGTCTCTAACCCTAAACCCAAAACCCTTAAATAATAAACCCTAAACACTAAATCCTAAATCCCAAACCCTAAACCCTAAACCCATGGTTTCTTTTTGATTCGTCAGGTGCGTGCACCTCTGAGCTCAGCTCAGCCGTCCTGGGAGGCTGAATATGTTGCTCTCTCGGTTTAGGGTTTAGGGTTTAAGGTTTAGCGTTCATTAGGGTTTAGGGTTTAGGTTTTGTTCTTGATGTCTGGGGTTGATAGTTGGTGTAGGGTTTGGGGTTTAGGGTTTCGGTGTACTTTCCAAGGATAGGACCTTTGATTAACCATAGAAGAGGTTGGTCAGAAACGAATACTGCCATGCTGTTAAACGGGGCTTGCAGCTTTCAGGGCGGATTTTTTTCGGGTCTTTCTTGAGGGTTCCTTTGGGGTTTCTGGCTTTGGGCTGCTCAAGGGTGCAGGGTCTACAGATTTGAGGTTAACCTAGATCCCTCAGTAGTAGTTTTGTACGGTAGTGCATGTGTGCATCTAGCGAAGGGAGCAGCCCCGTCCGCTGCCGAGACAGCTGGAGCAGAAGAGCGGCCGCACCCGGTCGTGGATCGCCCAGATCAGCATAGCTGGGCGGCAGGTCCGACTTCGGCGCCGACACAAGGTGCAGCCAGCGGGGAGCCAAGGCCCCCGTCCGCCGCCATGATCAGCACGGCCCTTCGTGTCCTGGTTAGTGAGGATGCGCTCATGGACAGCTTGGAGCATCTTCGCTTGAAAGCCCCTATGACACCGAGCCAGCCACGGGGGGCCAAGCCTGGTACAACAGTGAGGCCTTGGCGTCCGCCCTGTTTGACGCGAGCACTGTGGACACCGCCCTCAAGAAGATGGAGGTCACGGTGGTCCAGTCCGACAGCGAGACAGAAGGTCCGCACCACGTGCTGGAGCAGCTCCCGGTTGCCCCTGGTCAGCCGTTGGCCAAGAAACCCGCCTGGGATGGTGCCAAAGGCGGGCCAGCATAGGCCCCGGCAGACAAGCCACTTAGTCCGATCTCCAAGGCGGCTCAGAAGAAGGCAAGGGCCCCGTCCGACCCACAGCAGCTGGACCTTCGCGACGGCCGACAGCCTGCCCCCGCGCCCAACACGGCCCCCAAGGTGCAGTTGGTCGTCCCGGCCGAGTTTCAGGATGTGATCGCGACCGAGACGTATGCCAACGATCCTGTGCTCACGGCCGCGGTTGGACGAGATCACCTCCGGCGCCAGCGCACATCCAGTTCGGGGGTGGTGCGCCCAAGCAGCAGGTTCCGGTCAAGAACTTGATTCAGGGGCCCGCGGCAGCGACCGGACCTCACCGTTTACTACCCCGTCAGGAGCCGCAGAGAACGCCAAGCCGAAGCAGCCCGTCAGCTACGTGACCGACCCGGTCGCCAAAGCCAACTCGGCTGTCTGGCGCCAGTGTATCCTTCGGTCTTTCCACCGAGGACACAGATACCAACGGTCATCTCGGCGGGCGTCGCGTTCGCAACGGAACCGCCACCGCACTGGGATCTTCAAACTCCCTGTCTTGTTCGATGTCCCAGGTGCGGCCAGAGACCATGTGGTCAACCGTCGCGGCAGTCATTCGCGACATCTCTGCACCCCGTGCAAGAACCAACGTGAATGAGGCGGCCTTTTTGCTCTACATGTGCAAGCAGGGGTTTCAGTTAGGCGCTAACTCCGAAGGCGGGGTGTTAAACATTCTGCCAGGAACAGTACCACCGCTAGTGCAGTGTAGTTAATGTTCAGGAACAGCCAGAGCACGTCTGCCACGTGTAGGCTCGAGACCCCGGACACACTCCAGCAGTGAAAGGAAAAGTGTCCGTCTTTGTGAGAGTGTAGGAAACTTAGTGAAGCCCGTTCTTTAACAGACTGCAGCACGCCCCGGCAGAGATGGCAGTTGTGGACAGCCTGTTCGACTAACCACCGCACTCCACAGGTGGGGAAGGGCGCGCGGTGAGTGGTTTGTTCGAGCGCCGTTGAAAACGGTCCTGTTGCTCCAAGCCGTTCGTTCGCAGACAGAAAACCAGCACAGTCGTGCAGGTCGAGGCGAGAAAAAGCGAGCCTCAACCGTCTGCCGTTTCCTGTTAGTACAGAGGAGCGAGGGTTCTGTCTGGTAGTGCACGTGTGCATCTAGTGACAAAACCCGTTCGACGATGTCACCTCTCGAGTTTTGCCGGTGCGGCAGCAGTTTTTTCAAGTCCCGCCTCACCCGCCGCAGCGGTTTGTTCGAGCGCGCCGTTGAAAACAGTTCTGTTGCTCCAATCCGTTCGTTCGCAGACAGAAAGCCAACACAGTCGTGCAGGTCGAAGCGAGAAAAAGCGAGGACTTCATGGGGTAGCTTTGGAGGTTTCGTGTGGAAGGCCAGTGAAGTTGCAAACCCTGAGCACAAAATTTTAAGACTGAAACCCACGGCTCGAAACCCAAGAGCCTATAAAATTGAAAGCCAAGGCTCGAAACCCAACCTAAATCCCAGACCGAAAGCCCTAAGACTAAACCCTGAGTTCAAAATTCGGGCGGGACATGACAGGTAGCAGTGGCACTCGCACGTTTTGCTCGTGATATGTGAGTGGTAGGTAGAGGTCAGCTCCCGCTTCTCGAATCCCTGTTATGGCCGCCTCAACAATCAGAACCGGGCATAATGAGGGACCTCGCGGATTAATGTTGGTAACTACTCACGCCTTCATCTTCTGTGATTCATGTAGTACATCCCTGTTGTTATCTACCAAGAACACCAGTCTCGCACCTGAAGTCGATATCGCGGTGTTTTGTTGGAGATCGTGTGTTTGTTCGGTGATTCCCGGCTGTGAAAAACTTGGACCCAACATCCGAACCGTCATCCAGTACTCATCTTCCTGGTTTTGTTGTGAGTCATAACCTTCGAGTCTGTAACGCATAAGCTACACAAGAACGAAGCCCTACTATAAACTCGTGAACAGATCCCTATAATGTAACAACAAAATCAGAGTCGTGCAAGTTAATATTGGTGGTGGTCAAAATTATGGTCCCCTTTTGGGTCCTTAAAAAATAATACGGCACCTAGCATTTAGGGTATCCAAAAAGGCACCATAATTTTGACAGCTACCCAAATAATATTGGTACAAGTGCAGGGAACCTTGGGACTGGGAGTTTTTTGCGGCCCCGCGGCGAGGTGGATCTGCTACCGGAGACAAGGCCGGGGAGCTCTAATTTAGAGGCTTATGGAGGCCTCAAAAATCAATATAGGGGTTTCAATAATTACCTATAGACCACCACCACCACAACCAAAACTACGACTGCACCTACACCCGCAACTAGACCTGCAAGTACAATTACAACTAACTACGGCAACAACTGAGACTGCGGCTACAAATTTGCTACAACTTCACTAGCGCACCGCCACCACCACCACCACCATCACCAGCAACTGCAACTGCAGCTGCAGCTGCAGCTGCAATTGCAACTGCAAGAGCGACAGCGACAGCTACAGCAACAGCAGCAGCACCAGCATTCACCACCACCACCACCGCNACCACAACCACAACCACAACCACAACCACAACCACAACCACAACCACAACCACAACCACAACCACAACCACAACCACACACCGGCAGCAACAACAGCAACAACAGCATCGACAGCATCAACAGCGGCAACAGCATCAACAGCATCAACAGCGGCAACAGCATCAACAGCATCAACAGCATCAACAGCATCAACAGCACCAGCAGCCTCAACAGCGTCAACAGCATCAACAGCAACAGCAACAGCAACAGCAGCAACAGCAACAGCAACAGCAACAGCTACGGCGAGACTCAGAGCAAGAACAACCACAACTACAACAACAGCAACAACAACGACAATAACAACAACAACAACAACCACAACATCCACAACATCCACAACAACCACAACATCCACAACAACCACAGCGACCAACAACAGCAACAACCAACAACAACCAACAACAACACCACCAACCGACAGCCAACAACCAACAGCCAACAACCAACAACCAAGAACCAAGAACCAACAACCAACATCCAACATCCAACAGCCAACAGCCAACATTCAACAACCAACAACCAACAACCAACAACCAGCAACCAGCAACCAACAACCAACAACCAGCAACCAAGCAGCAAGCAACAAGCAAAAACAACCACAACCGCAATTACAACCACAACCATAACCACAACAGCAACAGCACCACCAACCACGACAACCACGACAACCACGACGACGACGGCGGCGACGGCGGCGACGGCGATTACGACGGCACGAATAAAATGTACATTAACAGCAGCAAAAACGACACGAAAAACAGCAACAAGAGCAAAACCTGCAATAAATTAACACCAGTGCCGGCGACAGCAACAGCAACAGCAGCAGCTACTATGACGAGTACTACTACCACTACTACTACTACTACTACTACTACTACTACTGCCACTCCTACTGCCACTGCTACTGCTACTACTGCTACTGCTACTGCTACTGCTACTGCTGCTGCTGCTACTGCTACTGCTACTGCTACTACTGCTACTCCTACTGCTGCTGCTGCTGCTACTGCTACTACCTACTACTACTACTACTACTACTACTACTCCTGCTACTACTACTACTACTGCTGCTGCTACTACTACTACTACTACTGCTACTGCTACTGCTGCTGCTACTACTACTACTACTACTGCTACTACTACCGCTGCCACTACCACTGCCACTGCCACTGCCACTGCCACCGCCACCGCCACCGCCACTGCCACTGCCACGGCCACTACCACTACGACCACGATTACGACTGCGACTATGACTTACGACTGCGACTACAGCTACGGCTATGGTTGTGAGTTGCGACCTACGAGTGACTACCATTAGTTACAAGGGCTGCTTGTGCTGCAGCTGCTTCTACTACTACAACAACAACTACTACTACTACTCCTGCTGCTGCTGCTACTACAGCTACAACGAGAACTGCTGCTGTTATGCTACGGCCACCACAGGCTCCAGCTAGTGTCGAGATTGGAGCAGGCTTCCCTGCAAACCCTCAGCCCTACACATGAACGCCCATCCCATGAGTTCTAAACGCTGACACGTCCTGACACCTTGAGTCGAGCTTTCCTTGCCTTGGGCACGTGCTCAACACGTGAGGCCGGCTGAGCCAGAGACATCGAAGAGCTCGGGTAAAGATGGCATCCTGCTCCCCATGTGCCCTGCAGAGGCACTCCGAGGAGGAGCTAGGGGCAAGAGGTTTGTTTTTGTGCCCAGAGGCCAGGGGACTTCTTTAGGCTCCTGTCTGGGAGGCCTTTAGTGTCTGGTGTTCAGTGGGTTGGTTTTCCAAATCAAAACCCCCCCCCCCCCCCTCCCCACCCTCAAAAAACCTAACGAACACCAAAAACACACACCACGCACACACACAAAACTAAACACCAACAACCCCTAACCATCACATACTCNCAGATGTGTTTTTTTGTGCCCAGAGGCGCGGGGTGTTTTTTTTGGTCCTCTTTGGGGGGGCTTTTTGTTTTGGGGGTTGGTGGGTTGGTTTTCCCAAACAAAACCCCCCCCCCCCCCCTCCCCAGAACCTAGAACTTGAAGCTGACCCAAATGAGGTCCAAGGCCCTGAACCCAATAATTTAAGCCAAACGCCCTAAATCCAGTGGCTGTCGATGTTGTTTTGCTGTTGCAGGGCGCAAGGTAGGTTCGGTTTTCTGTTTGATGGCTACGGCGAATTCCGTGTGTCTCCAAGAGAGCTGCAGGTTTTGTCTTAGAAAAGCAGTTGTGGCTCAAGCCTGCACGCGACATACAGCTCACATGGGTTCCCGAGTTGTGCGACAAACCTTGCCACGAAGAACTTCTACAGGAAAACACTAGTTTTGGGGTCTCAGGCATTGCACGCAAAAAACAAAAGCGCTTGACGAAGCTGTTGAAATTAGGGTTTGGGGTGGTAGGGATCTAGATATGACTATAGGGGCCGAAATAATTACCTGTACTATTTTGGGGGTTCCTTATTACAATCATAGTATAATGGGCCCCCAAAACTCATTATCATTGTTAAGGCCCCTATATTACACGCAGGCCGCGTGCAGGGCGCATCGTAGGTTTCAGGTGCAGGAATTTTCCGAATTTTTCCTGGAAGTTGAAAGTTTCGGCTCCAAGGCGCCAAGCCCGAAGACCCTAAAGGAGGCTGTTCCTGTCAAAGCTGCTTCCGCCTTATACTGAGCTTTGGGGTACCATACTTTGATACTTTTTTCTTAAAGGAACCATTCTGAAATACAAGTTTATACTTTTCTCTCCCTGGTTACTTAACAGCCCAGTTGCTTTGACAGAAATCAGCAGGCTAATTCGTAAAGAGCCTCCAAGAACAGCCCAGCAAACCCTGACTTTCTTTCATCTTCGGATCGGGGGCTTTTTGGACTTGGGATCAAGTCCTGGGCCTAAGCATAAGCATGAACCCTCTAGGTGTGGTTTGCCACTGTATGTGGTACAATATATAGAAAATACGATAGTATCAAATATATTGTATACTATAATGTGCAGACCAGCTAGCATAAAAATATTGCAAGTTTGCCCCCCCCCCCCGGCTTCGAAGGCTGCGCCGCTTACCACCGGCACCGCTGTGGCATCGGAGAGTTCGAGGTGGAGCCTTTTTAGGATTTAGAGTGTTAGGGGTTTAGGGTTTAGGGTTCAGGAGAAGCTCTCAAATTGAGTCGGAACCTGCGGCTGCAGGTCAGCCGCTGCACTCCGGCGCAAGGCGCGACTTTTGCAGGGGGTTTGTGGTCGACGGAAGTCTGAATAATCATTAGTACACTTCCCTGGGGCTTCTCATTTTGATGACACCAAGAACCTGTTGCAATTAATTAATAAGGCCTCTGTGTTGTAATTAACTAATAAGGCCTCTGTATTGCAGGTTTTCGGGTTGGGGGGCTGGTGGATGGAGTTCTTAGGTCTTAGATCTGCGTCCACGGGGCCCTGCACCTGTGTACATACATGTGTTACAGATGTGAATATGCCATATGCATGTAAAACTGTGCGCATGCATACTTGCATACATGTTATTTCTCTCTCTCTCTCTCTCCCCCTCGCTCTCTCTCTCTCTCTATATATATATACACATAAATAAAAATATATATACACACATACATACTTTTATACATACATACATACATACATACATACATATATATACATACATACATACATACATACGCCGTATGCATGCATCCATCCATCCATCCATCCATCCATCCATCCAGCCAGCCAGCCAGCCAGCCAGCCATCCATCCATCCATCCATGCATCAATGCATGCATGCATAAGATTGCATAAGTATGTATGCATGCATAAGTATGTTCGTATGTATGTAAGTAAGCATGCATGCATGTACGTATGTATGTATGTTCTCCGCCACATGCAAGATTATGACCGGTCTGTGCCAGGCCCTGGCGCTTCTCAACAAGCTGTCTTGCAGGAATGAGGCCTGTGAGCGATTTCACGGCCTAGATTTGTAACAATTTGTTTTGGGGTTTAGAATTTATGAACCTGGTTTGGTTTCGGGTTTGTTTTTTGGCTTAGTGTCCACGGCGAAGTCATGTGGTTCACTGTTCAGGGCTGTGATTCCGAGTTTAGGGTTTAGTAATGTTGGTTTCGGGCTGCCGTCTCAGCAGTGTTGCAAGAATGTCCACCCTAAACCCTAAACCCTATTTCCTTACCTTGGGACAAACGCTACAGGCCTCGTACCTTAAGGCCCTTAACGAAGGGCCCCAGAAAGGACATAAGCATCAGCATTTTACAGGGATGTCCTACCTTATTGGGCTTCAGTACGAGGGGATTTATGTGGGATATTCCTCTCCTAAATTTTGCTTGTGTGTTTTTGAGGGCCCTAGTGACCTCGTTTTGTCCTGCTACCGTATGTAAATGCTTCACCCACATTCAGTCAAGTCCATCTTGAATTCCAGTTTAGGTCATGTATTGGTGTGCTTCTATTTGTTCTGTCAGCTCTTGTATTGTGGTATTTTGGCAATGTCACTGCAATTGTCAGTAGCTGTTATGGATTATGTTCAGTCACAGTGATATCGCATACAGGGCAAAAATCTGACAGCATCAGCCACAACAACTAGGGAGACTACAACATAGTAAGAATCTTGGATATGATGTCTAAATATACGATACTAAGATGGCCCATATAGCAATCATAGAAATGATCCTGATTTAACAATCATGACACTGCTAGTGCAGTAAGAATACGAGTGAGCAGCGCAGCCACGCTTGTGAGGGGGTTTGGCGCTCCGGGCAGCCCAATTTTCTTATATACTTCGCGGTTCCCTTCGGATTCAGGGTTTAGGTATGGTCATCAGAACTTTCTGCCGTATTGGCCATCCAACTTGCAGGGTGTCGTGGCAAAGACAGATATCTTCTGAAGCTGGACCGTGCTTGCATAGGGGCCTTTACAGCCTCAAGCAAGAGGGACCCCAATCCCTAAATGCCGAAACCAAGGAACTGCGATCCAGGTCATTTTGCCCCGAAACCTTCCACCTTAGCGAAGGCTCTAAAACGTGCGTGCTTAAGAAATCCTCCATGCGTTTCAAAGCAGCCATGGGGCTGGGGCTTCAGGATCTTCGGTTATTAACCTTCCGCCTTTGGCATACCTGTGCAGCACGGCCCTCCACCAAGCAAAAAAGGGCGTGCAGCATGACCACGCCCGAGTTCAGGGTTTAGGATTCAAAGCTCCGTGTTCGAAGGACAGGGTGAGCTCTGTAGTGCACTCTCCGATGTTCAGGCAGTGTTGGTCTCGCAGCTGCTCGCCATGGAGCCCAGCACAAGTCAGGCCACTTCCTGCTTTCTTTTGCGGCCTTAAGTATGACGCCTGGTTCTCACCGGTCTCGTTTGTTGCCGGCCGGCACCTCCAGCAATAGCCGCTGTACCAGCTTCACTGTCTGTCGAGGTGGCCTATAGGTTACGCACGGTTTTGCTGTCATGATGCTTATGCTGTGTTTACAGTACAAGGATGATTGTGTTTGCCATGCTGTGAAGTACTGCGAATCTCGTTGTGGCTAAGCTTTCTCATGTTGATAATGCCCTCGTCCAGCTTGATAAGACTCTGACTGTATTGAGCTTGTTCTGAAGCTTCTGGCTTTTTGTTGATGATACACCGAGCCTGACACACGCAGCTGCTTTGATTGTGCTTCCTTCTATGGCTCTCCTGCTGTGAAGCCTTCCAGATTCAGGAGTTCACATTGTGACGTGGTTCTCAAGCTTAAATCCACAAAGCCTAGGCCCTAGGCTCTGGGCAAGAAGGCTTTGATGCTTTGGGACTACCATGAATGCCATGAACACTCTGCAGTTGTAATCTTGGGGTACTGTCTGGGCGGCACCGGATGACTCGTGAACGATACCACAATTGGGTTCTTTGATTGTGCCCACAAGGGTTACGATTTGGGTTGAGTACTACAAGGGTCATGTTCCATAATCCCTACACCCTGAGCCGTTCCTCTGGTTTGCGTTCAAGAGCTACCATGGCCCTATCGATAATCCCTGTAGAAGTCTTGAGCCAATAAACCCCATAGCAACAACCTCTAGCCTGAGCCCCGGAGTGCTTCATCTGGGCCTTGGGTTTAGGGTTTAGGGTTCTTTATGTAGAAGCCCGACTCCTGACACCCTTCACTCCTCAAGCCGGCAGCCTGCCTCCGAACCGTAACCCTCGTCAATGCAATACACCTTCTGTATAAGCTTTAAATCCATCAACCGTAGACCCCTAAACAACCCTCATAAAATTCCTGTTAAACCGAACCCCATAGAACCCCCAACGAACTTATGAGCATTGTTCCGATAATGCCATTGCCAGAACTCTAGAGATGAATCCAAGCCGGCCCCTGCCAGGAGCTTTTGGTCGCAGACCTCCTCTACGACCAGGCGATGAAGGCTCCGGCTTCATTTCATTTGCAGGTTTTTGGGTTTAGGGTGTAGAGCTTAGTGTTTTCCGTACTACTACGGCTGCCACTACTACTACTGCTACTACTACTACTACTACTACTACTACTACGGCGACGGCGACTGCTACCAGGATTCCTACTTCTACTTTCACTAATTGCTGATACTGCGGTTTGTACTTCTACTGCTGCTGATGCTGCGACTGCTGCTACTCCTTTGCTGCTGCTACTGCAGCTTTCGCTGCTACCACTAGTACTTCTAGTACTGCTAGTGCTGCCAGCACTGCTAGTACTGTTATTGCTACTGCTAGGCGAGGACGACAACGACTACTACCACTCCTGGTGCTGCTTCTGCTGCAGCTGCATTTACCACCACCATGACACCGCCACTGCTTCGGCTACTTCTGCTATGATACAACAACGGCGATGAGGACCACGACGATGGGAACAACCCAGACTGATACTGTCTGTCGGCGGCTATCACTATGTATAGTTAAAGATGCTGTTCTTTCCATTCTTATCTTGAGCTCTTCGGAAAGATTCTCACCTGACCCTGCACCCGCACCTCTCATAGTCCGACTCCATGCTATAGGGGTCGGAATATTTAGTGATAGTATCATCTTGTACTGCCCCCATGTAGTTGAGACCCGGGGAAAATTATTGGAGCCACTCTAACCAATTCTTCAAAAACCCTAAACCCTAAACCCCTAACCCCCTAAACCCTAAACCCTAAACGATCTCTCTCGGCAAGGACACGCCGAACGTGAGACTCTACTTCAGGGCAGCACTTGCCATGAATGAGGCTTTTCCTACGCAGGAAGCCCAGGATAGGGTGCTTTTGCAGTGGCCCAGGGTTTAGGGCTCAGGGTGGGTTCTAGGGCCATGCTGTTTCGGCGATTTAGAGGTTAGGGTGCTCTCTGTTTTGATGGGCCCCCGGAAGGAAATAGTGGGGCTTGGGGGGTTTAGGCGTCCCTTGTTTTGGCTCTTATGGGTCGGCGTTCTAGGGGAAGTCTAGGATGAAGCACGTGTTTAGGATTCAGCTCCATAAGATTTATGGTTTGAGGTTGAGGGCTTAGGACCCATGGGGTTTATTGTTTTTGCTTCTCTTCCGCCGTGCTCGTTGTCACCCGAAACTCAAAAACACCACGCATGTTTTATGTGTTCTACGGAGCCTTTCGAAGGGTGTTTGGTTGCTTTACGAGATCGACTCTTTGATGGCGAGCTGCTGTAAAGCTTAAATCCTCAACCTCTGAACGCTAAGCCCTCTACCCTGCCCGACAGTCTTTGGACAACTCCAGTGTCCCAACCCTAGACCTCTAAACCCGAGCCTATCTAAGCCGAAGCCCTGAACCCGCAAGCCGAACACCCTTAACCATGTTGGACTGTGGTGCTTGAGATCTGCGGAGTGTATAGCGTGGTTCTGCATTGCTTTCAATGTCTTTTATCGGCCGGGTGAGAGCTCAGCTTGATCGTGCTGCCAAAAGGCCCTTACATACCCACGCCCCGAACCCAAAAACCCGGTGTGACTCCCGCCCAGGTTTGACGTAAACGAAGGCGTTTGCAAACTAGATGCCAGGAGCACGAGGCTGTGCCCAAAGTGAAGATCGAGGGTTTGGGGCTTTCGGGCCTTTTTCAGGTTCAACAAGAAGCTGGCATGATTGGTCCTAGTATCCCGTTCTAGTCCAGGTATTATAACATACTATAGTATGCTCGACTATACCCCAAACCACTCTTCTAGCTATGAAGGCCCCTATTTTAGATCTTTGAGGTTTAGAAGGTTGATGCGCCGAGGTTCACCGGTTCGGATCGTCGGAGCCTGCGCGATTCGGAATCAAGTCAAGTTCAAAAGCAGAGGAATGAAAACCGGCGCATGAAAGAAAACCTTCGAGCCCCAACTCCCAGGAGCTCTTATCTTGTGCCCCTCCGACATTGGGATGTCCCACTGAGCCTGTCCGGCAGCAAGACCATAACTCGTAAACCTTGAACCATAAATCCGAAGACTGAACCGCTTTGGCTTTGGTATTTAGGGTTCGGCGTGTTAAAATGGGAGACTGTGGACTTCTGAGAAGTGTTACAAAAACCCAAGAGGCTACACTCTAGACTCTAGACCCTAAACCCCGACCCCTAAACCCTAAAACCCGAAACCCCCAAGACAGGCCGAGCACTTTGCCTCGAAGAGCCCTGTCCTTGGTCGGCCGTCTTCTCCAACGCTGTCAGGCGCTGCAATCTTCACAGTGCTCTTGAGTGCTTCATGCAGAAGGTGTTGATTCAATAGGTGCCTATATATATCCTAAACCTTCAACTCTGCAATCTTTCATGCCGGATGTGCCGTCAGCAGCTTATAATAGGGCCTTACAGAGTCTGACAAAATAATGTTATCAGCACATCACTGTAGGCTCTATAGCCACGAGGCGTTTGATTGTAAGCTTCCTAGGTGCAGATAGAAGCACTCTAAACTCTGCAGCCGTTTAATCTTAAGCCCTAGTTCAGAAGCCTGAAGAACTTGTATTACTATGGCTGTGATTAGGATCCATTTATTGTAGCAGTTGTACTATAATATTGTACCCCAGCACCCTTTTCTAAGCCCTAAACCCTAGATGTCGAAACCCTTAGTACCTCAACGCTTGACCCTTAAACCCTAGACCCTTAAACCCTAAACCCTAAGCCTTAAATCCCCAAAACCCGAAACCCTAAGCCCCTAAAAACCCGAAACCCTAAACCCCTAGACCCTAAACCCTGAACCCTAAACCACTAGACCCTAAACCCCTAGACCCTAAACCCTCAACCGGTGAACGCAGGCCGACTTCGCACGGATCAGAAGCTACCAGGACTGGCGCTTAAGTACTATACTTACCCTTATAATGATTCGAATAGGAGGGTTCTATAATGTAGGGGCCTTAACAAGATATATTTAAAAAAAAAAATTTGGGCGGGGGGTTTCCTCAAGAAAATCTGGTACAATGCACCCCCAAACCCTCTCTGATTATTAAGGCCCCGATCGTAGTGCTGAACGGTATCAGATTCTTTGGGTTTGGGGGCCGAAGCCCTGTACAATAAGCCCTGAAGCCTTAAATGCTAGAATCTGCTAGAACCCCAGAACCTCAAAGCCCCAAAGCCCCCAAGCCGAAGCCCAAAGCCCTACACACCTTCAGTAGGTTTTCCAGGAGGCGAGATGGAGCTGGGGTCCTTGCGCTGCCTTACAACTCTTTCCCTAAACCGTGGTCACACGCAGCATCTTCTATCAACAAGGATTTCCTGAATCAGAGGCCTACTCTACCTATGGAGCGACCAATTGGCCCAGGCGTTGCTTAGGTTCTCGTGGGCAGTGTGCAGCCTCAAGAAGCGAATGCGGAACACTTAACCACAAGATTGTGAATCCTGAAGCCTACTTCACTCGATGTCAAGATGTCTTTCAAGCTAAACTACGCATGATCCTAACATGCCTCGGTTCGGTGACGGCCGTCAGGATACAGTATCCACCCCTCAGCACTGCTCCAAAATCGGCATGGTTCTGCATTCTCCATGCATTTAGACATTCGGGAGGTTCCAACCAAACCCTGGAAAAGGCTGTTGGGCTTAGGGTCATCCCCCCCGAAGTCTCATAGCCACATAGACCCTAAAGTCCAAGACTTAACCTCTAAACCCTAAAACTAGGTGACAAAATGTTTTTCCCATCTGTTGAAAAGCCTCCTCTGTTTATGTTCCCTCGTGCAGGATGAATCTGGTGACTCTCGCGGCCCGGACTGCCAAATGGACCGGGGGGTTCAGGGTTTGTAGGGTTTAGGGTTTAGGGTTGGTAAAGTTCAAGGTTTGGGGCTGAACGTCGGTAGGATTTCGGATTTAGGGCATGTCGGTTTTGTAGGGCTTTGTGGGCTTTGCAGGGCTTTGGGTTTGGAGGTTGGGCATCTGGTTTCCGGGCTTGCAGTGTGGCGGGGAGGGAACGAGCTTTTGGACCGGAAGGTGTGGTACAGTGCGACTGAGCAGTCCCGAGTACAGGCATCGGACTGCCGATGTAATTAGCCTTTGGAGTTGTAGAGATTTGGCCTTGAACCTGCACGCTAAGCCCAACGCGTTTCAGCATCAGGCTTAGGCGCAATCCCAATCAAGGCTTGGGGTTTGTTCTTGAATTTGATGTCTTGAGATTGGGTATCGTGCACTCATCAACCTGAATCCGAAAAATTTCAAATTTCACCCTTCCTGAACGCTTCCATGGGTGTGGGTTGAGGGTTAAGGGTAAGGAACGTTTCCGAAGCTCCAATGCCCAAAGTCCAAGCGCATGAAGCCATGAGTCTTCGATGTATTGCGGCTCCCTTTGCTAGGTGCGCAGTCGACAAACACAACAACGACCTGGTCAAAGGACGGCTGTTATTTGTTATAATGTCGAGTTGTCTTTGTTCACCTTTGTTCTTTTGGCGGGGTGTGGAGGGAGGTTGCAACTGTAGCTAAAAATTGAATGCAACTGCTAGATGCGTTGGCAGCATTTGCCACTCACTATCAGCATCATCACCGTCACCATCATCACCATCATCATCACCACCATCATCGTCATCCTCATCACCAGCACCATGACCATCATCATCATCATCATCGTCATCTTCATCGTCATCGTCATTGTCATCATTGTAACGGGTCGCGGTGATTCAGTTTCAGGGTGGAAGAAGTGATTGCTACCAGTAGCTTTTCGTTTAGCAACCCCGCCTTCATATCCAAACCCACATCATAATCCTAAGTCTGTTCGTACAGCTGCTTGTGCCAGGGAAGAAGAGTAAGATTCTATCAACAGACGCGGTGCTGGGACAGCGCCAAAACCGTCACGTCAGTGTGAATCAGCCTCGTTAGGGTTCTCGTTCAGCCAGTTAATTTACTGTGCTAGGGAGAAGCGATTTGTAGAATGCTTTTCTTAGCAGAGTAATTGTGTCATTTCAATCACATTCTCATTCTTCTTAGCCTTCTTAGTCTTTTTCTTGTTCTATTACCATTATCGGTCTTCTTGTTCTGTCTCCGGTTCCAATTATTCGTACTCTATGCTCTTTTGATTAGTCTATGTTATTGTTGTTCATGTTGTTATTGTTTTTGTTATTTTAATTGCTAGTGTTATCTGAATGAGTAGTGCAACACTTACGAAAGCAGGTTTGTTTTCGTTCTGGAACAAGAACGCAGTCGAGGAGCAAAGTATGTCGAGCCTCCGGCTGCAGCTCGACGGCGAAATAGTCATGGGTCTACCGTTTGCCTACCATGGCTGCATGTCTTAAAGTTCAGGGTTTAGGGTGCTTTGTTAGAATGTAGACAATGATTGTATGAAGGCTTATGTTACGAGCCTCCAAAAAGCAGTTTCTAGTAGGCTACGTTGTGGCTGGACCTTTTGGACCTCATGTTCTTTGTCTTTGAGGCTGCAGGGTTTTTCGGTTTCAAGGCCACGGGCTTAGGGTTTACCGGCTTCGGGTCCTGTATTTTTTCCGTTTTCAGGGTGTTGGGATCAGTGTTCCGGATTTTTATTGTTGTTGAAGGTTTAGTTCTGGCTTTGGAGTTCAGGTTGAACGCATTTTGCAGCCCTGGTAAAACCCTTAGCAGACTCTCATAAAACGGTGTTTCTTGATCACACCAGGCAAGAAGATGTCCGCCCCAGGGCTTTGATGGTTTGGTTGCTTGGGATCCTGGATCTGTTGCTGCAGTTTTTGGGTTTATGTCTGCGCACTCATGAGCACCCTCTGCGCTATCTCCCGAGCTTTGAGCCGTACCTGGCCGTGCCTTGCTCCCTGAACCATTCAGCTTCAAATCTTCAGTAGTAGTAGTAGTAGCAGCAGTAGTAGCAGTAGTAGCAGTAGTAGCAGTAGTAGCAGTAGCAGCAATAGCAGCAATAGCAGTAGCAGTAGCAGTAGCAGTCGCGGTAGCGGTAGCGGTAGCGGTAGCGGTAGCGGTAGCGGTAGCAGTAGCAGTAGCAGGAGCAGGAGCAGGAGCAAGCAGGAGCAGGAGCAGGAGCAGGAGCAGGAGCAGGAGCAGGAGCAGTAGCAGTAGCAGTAGCAGCAATAGCAGTAGCAGTAGCAGTAGCAGTAGCAGTAGCAGTAGCAGTGGCAGTAGCAGTGGCAGTAGCAGTGGCAGTAGCAGTCGTCGGTAGCGGTAGCGGTAGCGGTAGCAGTAGCAGTAGCAGTAGCAGGAGCAGGAGCAAGCAGGAGCAGGAGCAGGAGCAGGAGCAGGAGCAGGAGTAGTAGTAGTAGTAGTAGTAGTAGTCGTAGTGGTAGTGGTAGTGGTAGTGGTAGTGGTAGTGGTAGTGGTAGTGGTAGTGGTAGTAGTAGTAGCAATAGTAGTAGTAGTAGTAGTAGTAGTAGTAGTAGTAGTAGTGGTAGTAGCAGCAATCTGTTTCGTGTTGCAGAGGACTGTCAGGAGTAGTAACGAGGGCAAGGGTGCCTAGAGCCTCATAATTTCACGGTGGTGTTGCTGCTTTTAGGGCATGTGGTGTAGGGTCCCACTTGTTTTCAGAAACTTACAAGATCTCCGGCAAAGATTGACCACCTTGGCCCAGGATCAACTAGTCCCTGGGACCCCGCCTGCCACATCTCAAATTCAAAAGCACAGTACGTACATACGCATATAAATACACACACATATATTAATATACTCTGCTCTATTCTGTTCCATTCTATTACCTTATGTTGTGTTATGATATATTGTATTATGTATATATATATATATATGTATATATTCACACACGCATAATGCCGTATGTGCGTGTATGTGTTCATTTATCTACACATATGCACATCCATACTTATCAGTAAACATGCGACATCCCCAAGATGCCATGCAGGCTAGGGGAGCTCTATCATTGCGGCTGGGCTTCTCCACGCATCCTGGCGCAGGCAGGGGTTTTTGGCGAAATCCGAGTCCTTGGGTGAGCGCGGCTGGGG
>BGNK01002833.1:48861-69409 GCA_003297005.1 Symbiodinium sp. clade A Y106
CCAGCCAGCCATCCAGCCATCCAGCCATCCAGCCATCCAGCCATCCAGCCATCCAGCCATCCAGCCAGCCAGCCAGCCAGCCAGCCAGCCATCTGCAGAGTGCGCACCACCAAATCCTACTCTAAACGTCGAGCCGGTAAGCCTTGCGTATTCATGTCTCGAGCTACAGGCTTCGGTCGCAGAGCCAGAAAGCGGGCTTTCCGGAATATGGTTTTAGTTTAGGTTCGTCCGCAACAGCGAAGCGATGGGGTCTTCAACGCCTGAGTTTTGGAGCGGACTCTGGCGCGAGTTCCGGAGCGGACTACAACAATCTTGCCATCAGCTGTTGGGGCTTCAGTGGGCTTATTGTGTTTCAGGTTGCGATCTTCCCCCTTTCTGGTGTTTCCAGAGGGTTGACGCCTTCGAGTGATAAGTCCCCAGCCTTGAACCTTTGGCCCCAAAAGGCCATTTAGGGCTTGGGTTCCTTAGGGTTTAGCCTTCGAAATTCGCAGGGCTTCTTGGTACTTGTCCTTCCGAGCAATCAAGCCTATTGATTCTACCCTACTCAACTCCCCCCCCCCTAAACCCTAAACCCTAAGCCCTAAGCCCTAAATTAAACCCTAAACCCTAAGCCCTAAATAAAAGAAACACCTAAATCCTAAACGACATCCGATCAAGGTCTTGTTCGAGCTTCTCCGGTCCTCTCCATCCAGGCGACGCCGTGCTGGGAACATGAAGCCATGTTGGGGGCTGGCCGGTTTGAGGTTTAGGGCCTAGGGTTTAGGGTTTGGTGATTTTAGGAGCTTTCTATGCCAATACACAAAAACAGCTACATCTTGTGTGTTGGATTCAAGGAACGAACAAACTACTTGAGTATGTGCTGAGGAGCACCACGCAACACCCCACATGTGTCTTGCCTTGACGCGCCTCCCTTCAGGAATCCTCATCTAGAGCAAGCCCCGCTTCCCAGTCGCCGGAAGCCCTGTTCAGCCTAGAAAGGCACACTGTAATGTAGGAACCAAATTTAGAAAACCTGGGCCTGTAACCCCAAAATAGTAGGATTCATACAAGGAACCCTAATAAAGGCCCAAGGTTTCCTAATCAGGTTAATACATCAGGCAAAGAGCGACCTACTATTGCGCTCATCCCCGCAGTTCCGAAAGGTCTAGCAGAGCGGGCAGCGGCACCAGAATTCCTTCCAAGCATGCATGGACCCGAATCCCCCGCAGTCTGGGCCTCTCGCAGTGGCGAGAGGATCCCCATTTTTTGCAGTTAAGGTTTCTTGTTTGGGATCTTGCGAAAAACCCGTCGTTGTTTGTCGTGGCCCCCTGAAACCTGGAAGCTCGGCAGTCCAAGTTCGCACACAGCTTCTTATAGAACCCATATAGAACTCGTAAACCCTTTACCTGTTATGGAGCCTACTAAACCCTAAACCCTCGATGGAACCCTAAAGCCCTAGTCCCTTGAACCCTAAGCCCTTTATGGAACCTTCTGGAACCTTAAACCCTTTATGGAATTGATGGAACCTTATGGAACCCTACACCCTTTATGGAATCGTATGGAACCCGACACCCTTAACCCGTATGGAACCCTATGCAACCCTATCTTTGCCATAGTTGGGTAACATTTTGCGTTTTTATGGGCACTTAAACCCAAATAAGGAATAAAAATGTACATTGTTAATCCTATCCCAGCCATGAACTAGCTTAGAACGCCCATAGAATCTCCAAAGCCAGGGCTCCACCGGAGAAGAAGGCCGCCTGGCGTAAGTCGGAAAAGCCAGAATTTGGGTTGCTAATGGTTGTTTTAAGGGTTTAGGGTGTGGGGCTTAGGGTTTAGGGTTTTATGGTTTTCAAGTGTTTAGGGTGTGGGGCTTAGGGTGTAGGGTTTTATGGTTTTCAAGGGTTTAGGGTGTGGGGCTTCGGGTGTAGGGTTTTATGGTTTTCAAGGGTTTAGGGTGTGGGGCTTCGGGTGTAGGGTTTTATGGTTTTCAAGGGTTTAGGGTGTGGGGCTTCGGGTGTCGGGTTTTATGGTTTTCAAGGGTTTAGGGTGTGGGGCTTAGGGTGTAGGGTTTTATGGTTTTCAAGGGTTCAGGGTGTGGGGCTTAGGGTGTAGGGTTTTATGGTTTTCAAGGGTTTAGGGTGTGGGGCTTGGGGTGTAGGGTTTTATGGTTTTCAAGGGTTTAGGGTGTGGGGCTTCGGGTGTAGGGTTTTATGGTTTTCAAGGGTTTAGGGTGTGGGGGGTAAAGGGCTCACGGTTTAGAGTTTAAGGGTTTTGGGTTTCTAGTGGTTCTTCAAAGGGTTCAGGGCTTAGGGTGTAGTGTAAAGGGTTCAGGGTTTAGGGTTGAGGGGTTCGCGGCTTAGGGTAAAGGGTTCAGGGTTTTGGGTAAAGTTTAGTGTCGCTTTGCTGTGTTTCTTGGGTTTCGGGAATGCGAAGAGAGCCCCGGGTCGAGTTCTTTCGGTTTTACGGTTTAGGGTCTGTTGCTATTCATCAGTCAGCAGCGGCGTAAGCTGATGATGCACCTCCTCTTGGTCCTTGCGGGTTCAGTGGTTGAATGCTTCTCTGTTGCATAGGGCCCGGGTGTAGGATGCGGGATTGGAAGGTTTGGGTTGTCTGAATCTAGATTTGATTTTGTGGTTCGAATTCTGTTTCAGATTAAGTTCGGTGGATTCGATTTTGTGGTTCGAATTCTGTTTCAGATTAAGTTTGGTGGATTCGATTTTGTGGTTCGAATTCTGTTTCAGATTAAGTGTCGGTCCTGTGCAGTGTGCAGTGTCGGATGTGTATACCCCTCAACCCTAAACCTTCCAGCTGCAATGTAACTGCATCGTAGTTTTCAGGTTGCAGTTGAGGCAACAGAGGATCAGACCTGCAGTGGCTTTGAGCTTCAATGTGCCAGGTTCTTGTCCTGCCGGGTGTTCACGGTTTTCTGAAGGGTCGGTTGAAGGTTTCCCGAAGGTTTGACGGGTTTCGATGGGCTTAGATGGAGGGCTTTAGGGTTTGGGAGTTTGCATCTGTATCAGTACTAGCTACCCCTGGGTAAACATTGAAGCAAACCTCAAGGCCTTCAATCCTGAAGCGTACATCTGAAGTCCGAAGCAAACGTCTTAGTTTCGACCAACCGTATTCCCAAAGTTTTGAAGCCACATCCTAAAATCCGTAGGAAAATGCCACAATTCGGACCACCAGCTAAGGCAGACTTGCCGCGCGAGTGGCTCTGATGCAAGTGCTTTTGATCTCTGTTTGTATTCTTTGTATTGCGGCTGTTGTGTGTATAGCTATACTTCTCGTGTGTGCATAATGTCCACATCATATGCAGATAATATGTATGCATATTCTCGATGCAGTCATGTAAACTACATGCTTGTCCTTGTACAGTTGATAGGTTTCTGTATGCTTCTTGAATGTGTCTGAGATAGTGACGGGAGTGCTTATTGTGTGCCCTGTTTCATGGAAGACGACAAGATCGTCGATTCGCCATCATGTAGGGCCAGGGCCAGTGATCGCATACTTCATTCTCCGATCTGGCTCTCGGAGTTACATGAAGTGGCAAGGGATACCGCAGCGCAGTGTTTGCTTTGTAATGATGTTGCCATTTGCTTGCAGGTTTTGCCGAGGGGACTTGTTCAAGCCTAAATTCTTAACCCTGAAACCTTAAAGCCTACGTTGAGTCACTCACTTGAAGGGCTATCGGCAGGTTTAAGCCTTGTAATAAGGGCTGAGGCTCGGGCTTGAGAATGGTTGTGATTCCGTCATGCACCACACACTCTGTTTAAGCAGTTATATAATAATATCATGCCCAGGAGCACTAAAAAGGTAGGCGGTAGCTTCTGTGGGGTTAGGGTAAACCCTAGAAGCCCTGAAGCCCTAAACCCTAAACCCTAAAAGCCCCAAAGCAGGTCCTACGTGGAGTGCGCCTGTGAACTCGTATGCAGCATGGCTGGGCGCTTGGCATCCTCCAGCTGTTTTAGCGCTCCTTCAGACTTCTGCAGTTAGGGGCTGAAAACCCTTAAACTCTAAGCCCCAAAACCCCAAACCCCTAAACCCTAAACCCCTAAACCCCTAAGCCCTGAACCGGGTGAGTGTGTTGGGTTGAAGAATTGAAATCCTGAGACTGGAGAACCTAAACGCTGAAAGCGCTTAGAGAATGGAATCATTGCCGGCTTCGGGTTTAGGGGTTTCGGGTTTGGGGGTTTATGATTTGGGGGTTTAGGGTTTAGGCTTTCAGGGTTTCAGGGTTTGGGGGTTTATGGTTGAAGGGTTTGTGGAGGCAGCAGCAATTGCTGGTGATCGGTGTTTAAACCAATCTCTTCTTCTACCGGAGCCGTTTATCAGGCAAACCTTTAACACCAGATCCAGTTTCTCGATTGCTTATATCCTAAATGCATGTCTTATCCTACCTCCGTGACGCGACTTTCACTTGATCCTCCCGTTTGCAACAAGCTACGGCCTCAATATCGGTGTCTGAGTGAATTCCAGTACCATCTGTGCGGCGGTAGGGGTTCCTGAAAACAAAAGTACCCCTAAACCCTAAACCCCTAAACCCCAACCCCCAAACCCCTAAACCTTTAAACCCTAAACCCTAAACCCCTAAACCCCAACCCCCAAACCCTGTTCCACTGTTATTGACCCGATATTTGGGACTCCTCGGATGGAGAGTTTCGAAGCCTTCTTTGCCACAGGTGGCGTCAGAAGGCATCAAAGACAAGCAGGTGTGGGCGCGGGTTCAGGGTTTAAGGTTCATCTCCGACAGACACTTTGGATTTTTATGGGGTTTAGACTTAGATGAATCAGGGTTTGTCAATCAGGATTAGGTTTTAAGCTTTAGGGTTTTAGATGGTTTAGGGTTTAGGGATTTACATCCGGCAAATGCTCAATGTTTGCTTCTAGCTTCAGAATGCTGGGATGTCGTGATCGACAACATTTTAGAGATGATAATACTTTGCATTTTATTATGTTAGACTAAAATTGTATATGGTATATCCCTAAACCCATGAAATATTATGGCTCCAGATCCACGATGAAGCGAGGGTTCAGGGTTTTAAGTTTAGGGATTTAGGGTTTAGGGTTTTGAGGTTTTGGGGTTTCGGGGTTCAGGAGTTTAGGGTTTAGGGTTCTAGGGATTTAGGGTTTAAGGTCTTCCGAGTTCCACTGTCGATTTCTCTGGACTTCTCTGGTTTTCCGGGGGTGGGCGGGCAGCACAGTATGCGGGTTCTAGAAGGCTTTCCTGCCGCGCAGATGAGCGAATTTCCTGGCTCTTCGCCCTGGGCAGGTCTGGGGTTTTGGGCTTACTTATCCCCCGCACCCCCTCCCCCCCTCCCCCCGAAACCGGCCCGGAGAAGAGTTTACAGCTTCCGCGCGCCCAGGCTTGGAACCTCATTTGGGGCAGGCTGGCCTGGTTGAAGGCCAGGTGAACCCCAATCCCTAAGACCCAAATGGGAGTTTCCAAGAATTGGGGGTACCTTATTTGGGGTCCTTACAGCACGGACCCTATTATTTAGAGTACTATTTTGGGGTCTACTATTTTCGGAAACTCCCAAATACACCCTAATTCTGTCGACTTCAACCCCCCCCCCCCCCNGGGGGCAGATGTTGCAACCCTATCAAAATTATCGAAATTTACCCTGAATGCCGTCATCCAACACCCCACTCCCCCCGAAAATCCGAAGGCCCCCAAACCCTACTTGGAGGCCCATTTGACTTAGTAAGTAGGGTTAGTAAGGTGGGTTATGGGGGATTATAATACGGTTTCTAAGGGATACTAAGTAGACTTACTAAGTCAAAAGGGCCTCCAAGTAGAGCCTCCGGATCCGACAGACCCCTTTGCACAGAGTCTCTCAAGTTCCAAGTCGTGAACCTCAGCACTGCAAACAAGAACATGGAAAACTAGATATTTAGATACATTGAAATACGAATAACAAATACATCGACATGAACAGCTAGATACAAATTAGCAACTACATACCTAGACGACAGGTACATGCATACATACATACATCCATTCATCCATACATCAATAACCACATTCTTGCATCCATACATCCATGCATCCATACAGGCGTAGATCCGTACATCCATGCATGCATGCACGCATGCACGCATGCACGCATGTATGCATAAAGGCTCTGAAGCCCTAAATCACTTAACAGTCAAAGCCGTAAGTCCTACCTGGGCCCCAAAAAAGCACTGAAACACAAGCGCTGCAGAGGATGCAAAACGCTTGCCCGAGCCTGGCTACGTGATCGTCCCAGTTGCAAACCTTTCAGGCGGAGGCATTTCGGTTCAAGGGTGTAGGGGCTTCGGGTTTAAGGGCTTCGGGTTCAGGGTTTAGGGTATAGATGCTTAGGGTGTAGTGGCTTAGGGTTAGGGTACGGTTTAGGGCTTAGAGCTAGGGTTCACATCCTACTACATTAGCGACATCTACTGATCTGGCTAACTCGGGCTTCAAGGTTCATAAACCATGCTCCCAAGCCTGCTGCACATACTGTTGACGGTATAAATCCTGCATTACCTTAAGGACCCTAAACTATGGGAATTATGGTATACTCCTTTTTATTATGGGTAATATTCCTTATTATTATGGGTAATGCAGGATTTACATCATAACCGTAGTTCGGGGCTTGCCGCTTACCGTGCGAAGAGGTCCCTGGTGTACCATGGGGTTACGGGCCTTTCAGGACATCGTAGATGGGAGTTTCCGAAAAAGGGTACCCTAATAACTAGTATAGTATCCTAAATAGTAGGATCCTTATTAGAAGGACCCAAAATAAGGTACCCCTAATTTTCCGGAAACTCCCTTCTGGTGCCTAGGGCTTGAGCTTAAGGGTCCAAGGCCGAGGTCTTATTAAGACTTTTGATAATTTATCCCCTAGACTTCCTAAACCCCTAAGCCCCGAAGCCCTAAACCCTAAACCGCCGATCTGGACGTTAGTGAGCTAGCAGACGGAAAAAGGCGTTCAACACAAAAAACCGCTCGGCGCTTTGAGGCTTGGGCTCTGCCGGTTTGGAGTTCTGGGATGTTTCGGGGTAAGGAGAGCCAGCAGCTTAGGTCTACTCCCAACGACTGCGCTTCAAACTCCTCGATGCGGTGGAGGCAGGAACTACCAGTTAATCTGGGGGGCATTAATAGTTAGAACAGGGTCTTGAGGCCCGTTATACTATACTTGTAATAAGGAACCCCCAACATAGTATCGGTAATTATTTAGGCCCCTATAGTAATCTGGGGAGCCTTATATCATTCTTAGAATAGGGTGTTGGGGGGTATTGTCCATTTTGGTTTCACGGCTATGTAGGGTTCCGGGCTGGCCACATCTGCACCTCTAGCTCTAGAGTCTCAAAGCCCAGACTTAAAACACCTAACCCGACAACGTCTGCTGAACCCTATACCCTAAACCCTAAAAGTCCTAAATCCAAAAAATTGAAGCCCCAGGCTCTGAGCCTTAAAATCCCTAAGCTCTGTACTCTAAGCCCCAAACGCCCTGCACCCCGATCCTCCTGTAAGCAGCTGTAGCCAAGGAAGACTTCCCAAGATGTCTGTAAGAACTTCTCGGAGCCCTGGTTGAAGAAAGGGTCGTGCGTGCAGGGATCTAAGCTCCTGACGAAGACCCCGCTACCATCAGGGCTGGAGGAAGCGACTCCCTAAACCCTAAACCCGAACGGGTGCCTTGCAATCGGATGGAGAATCTCGGTGGGACGCGTGGAAGATGTTTGAGATCTTCGGCTGGGTGGTGTTCACGGTTTTAGGTTTAGAGTAGGGTTTCGGTTGTAGTGTGTTCAGGGTTTAGGGGGAGAGGGGGTTCCGGTTGTCGTATAGTTCTTGTCTACCATCATACCTGAGATCAAATGAGGATCCCTTTAATCATCCGCCCTTAAACAACTTAGCAACGATCCCTCCATAGTGTCAGTGAGATTACCAAAACTTGCGTCTATGCTGCAGCTCTAGCGAGCTGAGCCTCTGAGATCTGCGAAGTTGGTGTTTTCAGAAGTGGTACGGCTGATGGTCAAAATCCTGCATTACCCATAATAAGGAATATACCGTAATTCCCATAGTTTAGGGTCCTTAAGGTAATGCAGGATTTTGACCATCAACCGTAGCTCCAAGCCCTAAGCCCCAACAGCACCAAGGTATTATCACTCCTAAACCCGTAATCCCTAAACTGTAACCTGTTCCTGCCCCTTTTAAAGATTCAAGCTCCAACCTTGCTATGTAGAGGGGTTCAGGGCTTTACTGTTTTCGATTTAGGGCCATTTAGGGGTTATCGGCTTAACCTCGAACCCTGAAGCCCCAGCTTTGCCACAGGCCGTGCAGCGTGCAGTGCACTCCAGCAGCATGCATGTGTGATGGTGGTAGCGAGAGACCTCGGGCCTCCCTCAGATCCCGGATTGTGCTAATATGTAAGCCTGGATACTATAGGTGCCTTAATAGTGAGAATAGGGTTATGGGGTATATTATACTATATTTATTATGGCCCCTATATTAGTTGCCAATGCTATTCCTCAGGGTTCCTCACTTTATCTTTGAAATAGGATTTACAACCAAAGCCCTGTATGCAGGCCCCCTATATTGGGGCTTCCTTTGGTTTGCAGTGCCCTCACAGAGGCAAATCCTCTAGCAGACCGTTCGTCGATAGCCAAAATCCCGAAACCCTTCTGAACCCTAAGCCCTAAACGGGGTGTTTAGCTTAGGTGTTTCCCTTGTCCTGATCAAGCACTTCCCGGCAGAATCCAGCATAGTCTAAACCTCGCAGCGCCTATCACAATGCAGGATGCTGAAAGAAGGCAAAGCTGTTTTTGTGGACCTCCATATACTTGCAGAATTCATGGTGAATCAATGCTCTACATAAACTGATCTTTGAATTGACGAGCTCCGCCCCACAATTCGAGACAGCTTTAAATTCCAAGCAAGAGAAATCCCATGAGCGCTGAATCTTAATACCCTGAACCCCGAAGTTCAAATTCTAAACCCTAAGCGCTACTTCCTAAATCCTGAACCATAGGTCCTACATCCTAAACTCCTCAAGCCTATGGCGGAAGGGCGGCCCAGGCCGATGAACCACAGTCGAAGTTTGGCCGGCGCATGCTAAAAGCACGCGCTAGCACCGCTTAGTTTAGTCGTTCGGGGGCTGTTCCAAGTTGGCTTCCCTCCCTCGACCCTCTATAGAGCCCTAGATCCGAAGCTTGTACGAGTTGCAAACAGCATCCGACACGAGCAGATAGCCCAACGGGAGTCATGGCTTGGAGCAACCCCTGTGTGGACTCGGTCTTCATCTTACGGATCAGAGAGAGCAATACAATATCAAATAAGTAGCAATGCTATATCCTAGGGTTCGATTATGGTTATACCACAACTTACCCCCGAACCCTTCCTAATTATTCAGGATCCTATATCAGGAGCCTTCGGACAACCCGAAAGCCGAGAATCCTTCAGGCTTAGTGGGGTTGAGGGTTCAGGGCTCAGGGTTTTACTTATAGCAGCCTGCTAAGTGTCAGAGTATTCCTTTCTTGTCCTTCAAGAAGTCGCCAAAATACATCGCAGGACCCTAAACCCTAAACCCTATTCTAGACTTATTCAGGCCTTAAATTAGAGCCACCCGGAGGTAGCTCTCGCTTGGGTTGCTGCATGACCGAGCCGCCTTGTGGGATCCTTAGGGCAGGGGTAGAATTCCTTCCTTAACTTCGAGAAGGTCAACAGCGGGTGCTTCAAGATGCATCTACAATCCCCTTTGATCCGATGTCCACGCTCCGAGACACAATTCTTTGAAGCTTTCGATGTGAGTGCGAGAAGCCCCTGTCTCCATATGAGTGGCTTTCTGTTCGTGGATCCCTTCTGGGCTTGAGTGGATGCCAATCTCTTTCTTTAGAAGCCGTATATCCGAACAGTTTTCACATATCAAGCAAGCAAATAGCTAGTAAGCATGTTGCGTGTATATATATATATACATACACACATTCATATTCGGGTTCCCTGCGATCTCGACGACAAGGGGTCCTTTCAAAGCAACTCATGTGCCTCTCTCATTCTGGAGCAGCTCTGCTCCGGGCGTGTAGCTCCCAGGGTCTGGGTACAGCAGCCCAACGTCTAGCAGTTTAGGGTTTCTGGTTCTGGTTTAGGGGCTCTTTAAACATGACCCTTAAGCCCTAAACCCCAAACCTCAAAACCGAAGCCACAAGCCGCAAAGCGCCTACAACCCCACGAGGACTAGAGCCCAAGCCCAAGCCGGGCCGAACCCTTCTCAATGCGGCTTATATGTTTTATATGACATGTAATTATATGTTTGACAGGTTGGTTGTGGGGGTTGCATGTAGAGTAGAGCGCTTCAGGCTTGAAGCCAGGGCTTGCAAGTACGGGCGATGCGCAACCCTCCTTTCCTGGACGATATCGCTGTGCGCCGCTTTGCCATGAATTCGATGATTTCTCTCCATCCAGGCGATGGTTAAAGCCATACTATAGGGGCTGAATAATCTAGACTATTTTGGGGGGTTCCTTGTGACAATAATACTATAATTTGCCCCAAGACCCTATTCTAATTATTAAGGCCCCTATTATATTAAGCCAAGATCGAACCAAAGACTTGTGAGGTCAGAAAGCCTAGCGGAGGAGTAGGTGTGAGTATCTTAAGAGAAAACCGTACGACGCGTGTAGGTATGTATACAGCACTAACTATGTGTTTACTTTCTCACATGTACAGGAAGAGAGAGAGAGAGAGAGAGAGAGAGACCGAGAGAGAGATAGGCAGAGAGAGAGAGACGCGGACGAACTAGAGACGACAGAGAGAGAAAGAGAGAGAGAGAGAGAGACAAGCAAACAAGCTTGCCGTGAACAAGTAGGAGCACCCCCGAACCCCCTAAACCCCTAAACCACCTAAACCCCCGAAACCCCCCTAAACCCCCCCTGAACCCCCTAAACCCCTAAACCCCCTAAACCCCCTAAACCCCCAAACCCCCTGAACCCACTAAACCCCCCAAGCCCTAAATCCACCCCCAACCCTAAGCCGAGAAAGAGGGATTATGGTTTCAACCACCGCCCATCCCCACAGCTCCTGAGTCCGGTCCAGCAGGCTTCATCTTTCCTTTAAGGTAATTAGAATAGGGTTCCTTTAAATGGGTCCTACAAGGGTTACTATGCGGGGGGGGTTCCGATCAGGGTACTATGATATATAGTAGAAGCCAGAAAGTTGGAACATCAATATCCTCATGCCCTTAAGGTAGAGTATAGGGGATCCTAGCACCAATCCTCCTAAACCCATGTTCCAACTTTATGGGGTTCACTGTAGGNATAGTAGAAGCCAGAAAGTTGGAACATCAATATCCTCATGCCCTTAAGGTAGAGTATAGGGGATCCTAGCACCAATCCTCCTAAACCCATGTTCCAACTTTATGGGGTTCACTGTAGGGAGGCTTCATCTTGCCTGCGATGTTAACATAGGATGCAGATGTCAATGGCCTCTTGGAGTTTAGGCTCAGGGTTTAGTTAGGGTTTTAGAGTTTAGGGTTTTAGGGTTCAGGGTTTAGGAGTTTAGGGCTTTAGGGCTTTAGGGTTCTAGGGTTTTAGGATTTTTGGGATGGTAACGTTCCACTGAGTCTGAGGGAGTTATCTGCGTAAGGCTTGTGAGTAGATTTGACATAGCAGGCTCTTCAGGATTGAACCCCGGCCTGACTTTCACCATACGTCGGAAGTACCTTTCACCTACAAACTATGACCTGCCGTTTTTTGCTTGGGTCTTCATATGGTAGAGGCGCTAGGGGTAGAGCGAGAAAACCATAATATGGGTTCTGGTACTGGTAGGTCCTTTAGCAAGAGATTGAAAGCCAAGTCCTTGAGTCATATCGTGTTTTAGTACGACGCCTCCGAGGTACAGGCTGGTGTTTGGTGTTTTTGCTTTTCGGGTTGGTGTTATTGTGTCTGTGGTCATGTGTTGGAAGCGGATGAGGCGGTCGATCCTGATGCCGCAATTTTGGAGGAGACGGTTGCATAGTGCAGAGATAGAGACAGAGACCGAGAGTGAGAGTGAGAGCTGTGAGGGAGAGAGAGAGAGAGAGAGAGAGAAAGAGAAAGAGAGAAAGAGAAAGAGAGAAAGAGAGAAAGAGAGAAAGAGAAAGAGAAAGAGAAAGAGCGAGAGTCGGAGGTTGGGGGTTTAGGATTCAAGTGAGTGGCTCGAGGGTAAGCGGCGGAGTCGTGTCCTGCGCTCTTGGGGAATTGTGGGTGGCAGGAGCGGCATGGTTTTGGGTCTGGTGAACTGGTAAATTCGATATCCTCATATCGACCCGAAACCGTGATAAGGACCCGGGGAACGAACCGACCCCTGAAATTTAGCAACCTCCACATTCCTGCCTCCAGACAGGGTGGGCCTTTCGGGTTCTTTGCGATCCCTCTGCTTTATTTTGAGTTTGAGCCTACGACTACAGGGTGGACCATGCTGTCCATGTGGGCATGATAAGGTTTAGGGTTTACGGGACAGCTGCAGCTCCGTGTTAGCCGTTGATGCGGAACCTGGACTGCTTGATCCAGGCTTACTGTTATCACCTCAACTCTGAACCCTCAAATCACGCCAGAACTCGAACCCTGGATCCTGGAGCCTAGGCCGTTCTAGAGCCCTGTCAGAGGTCTTGATAAAAAAAGCAAGCTCCCTGCATGTAAGCAAACTGAACACGGAGTTGGAGTTCAGTAGAACCTAGGTTCTTGTTAAGGAACTAAAGTTACGTTATGAAGGAAACCCTATCACCAAATTATAGATCCCCACTACGGTACTTTAAGCTCGTAAACTCTTTAACATTTAACAGAAGTTCAGTAGAAGGTTAAGGAAACCGTATTTTGTACCATAGGTCCTCATTGTGGTAGCTTAAAGTAAGTTCCCTAAACCCTAAACTAAACCCCCCTAACAAGAACCGAGTAGAAGGTGAGGCCTGTTCCACCATCGCCCCGGCCGTCTCAAGTCATTTTTTTTGCATCTGTGGGCAGTTGCTGGAGATTTGTCTTAGTGCTTTAAAGTCCTTAGGGAGGTTTACATTTAGCCTCCAGTGTAGTTCCTTTTTGGGGCTGCCAAATTGGTTTAACCAAAAGCAGGAACTACAATGGAGACTATAGGCAGGGTTGGAGAATTCAGGGGTTTGGGGTTTAAGGTTTAGGGTCTAGGACAATGGCTGTAGAGCTGAGCGATGAAGGATCTTAGGACTAATGTAGGGACCTTAATAAATAGGGTAGGGTTTTGGGGGTTCCTTATTATAGTTATAGTCCCTATCTTAAGTTTTTTTGGCTAAGAGATCCATCTCATGCTTTCTCGTCTTGGTTCTGACTCGCGCATTCGGGCAAAATACTTGGGTAGGTGACAAATGCGTCCCACCCTGTCCTTAGGGTTTAGGGTTTAGGGTTTAGCGTTTAAATCCACCCTATCCCGAAATCCTGAACCTAAATGCCGAAACTCTCTGGCTGTTTGAAGCAACGACCCATAAATGCAATGGGCTTTGGGAAGGGGCTCTGGCTTTCCGTGCCGCGACGCGGAGGATGGTGAAACCTCCGGTCCCTTACTGAGCCGCTCTGTTCGCATTTTCATGACTGTTGCCATGAGGGTGGTAGTCAAAATTATGGTCCCTTTTTGGGTCCCGATTCTAGTACGGCAGCTTCTATTTAGGGTACCCAAAAAGGGACCCTAATTTTGACAACTATCCATGAATGCATCTTCATGAATCTACAGGTTACTTTGGCTATTGACATGTATCGCTTTGCTAGCCGACTTCGCACAAATCAAGAGGCTGATCCCCTTCCCGCTTGTAGATTTCAATGCAGGAATTCAGCATAGAAGCTGGCTTCCGGCTGACTTGGCAGCATTTTCACTTTCAGGATTTGTAGGTGGAAGTACCCTAAACTGTTAGGTTGCAGACCTGGCAAGCTGCATTGAGAAGTCTGCTTGCGCCACACAGCCGGACGCCACTACCTGCACGCGTTGGATTAGAGCTTACCGGATTGGCACCTGCGCGCTCCTTGCCGCAGCAAGGGGGCCAATCGGATACGTGCAAACCACACGTCGCAGTCTGAGCGTGTGCCGAAAGGAGAGAGGGTTGATTTCGCTACAGCAGTTACCCTCCTTGACCTTGATCCCTAGAGGTCCCTAGACAGCTATAACCCGAAACCCTACCCAAACTCCAAAACCCAACCCAAACAGCTTGAAAGGCGTTCCCTTGGTGAATTGTCATCCCTGGGCCAGCTCCAAGAAACCTGAGGATCTCGGAGGTGTGTTGCTTTCTTGTGTCAGGGTATTAGGGCTTCAGGGTTTAGTAGGGGGTTTTGGGATTTTGGATTTAGAGTTTTAGTTGCAGGGCTTAAGGGTTAGTCGGGGTGTTGGGATTTGGATTTAGGGTTTGAGGTTCAGGGTTTGGATGTTTGGGGCTCTCGAGGAACGTTTGAGATGATAGGGCTGTAGTTTTTTAGGCCATCCGAGTCCCCCTATCTCGGGTTGATGGTTTAGGCTTCCCCATGTGAAATGTGTGCGACTGTGAAGCCTCGACCCAAACCTGTGGGTTAAAAAGCCACCTAAGAGCCCGACCCAACGATTAATATAGGGGCCTATAGGGTTCCTTTAAAGTTTAAAGGGGTCTATAAGGGTTACTATAAGGGATCTATAAGGGTACCATAATATAGGGGCCTTAACAATTGCCTATACTACTTGGGGGTTCCTGATTATCGGATTAAGGGGTATCAAAACCCTGTTCTAACTATTAAGGCCCCTTTTTTGCTGAATGATTAGACAGCAGCTTCAGCAGCCAAAACAATGCCCCAAGGCAGGCCTATATCAACCCCTGAACCTAAACCCAAACCCTGAACCCTCAAAGCCCTAAACCACAGCTCAAAGCCCTAAACCCACACCAAATCAACCCTCAGTAAACCCAAGTCCGAACTCTAGGCCAGCCCAGAATCAACAAAAGCCTTATTCCGCCCGATTTTCGGCTCAAGTTTTCAGCCCAAGGACCTTAGAGCAGTTTTCACCTTCTGCCGGGGAGGCGCTCTGGGAACGGGAGCTGCGGACTGCGGATGAAAGAGCGCAGGTTGGTGCAAGATGTGCAAACGGAACAGAGACCGTTCAGGGTCAGGGCGAGGGCTGAGGGAGAGAAAGAAAGAAAGAACACGAGAGAGACAGAGACAGAGACAGAGACAGAGACAGAGAGAGAGAGAGAGAGAGAGAGAGGGAGAGAGAGAGGAATAGAGAAGTAAAGAGTAAGGCAGAGAAAGGCGGAGAAAGGAAAGGGGAAAGAGAATTAGGGTAAGAGAGGCAGGGAGAGGGAGAGGGAGAGNNGGGAGAGGGAGAGGGAGAGGGAGAGGGAGAGGGAGAGGGAGAGGGAGAGAGAGGGATAGATTGAAATAGGGAAGCCACAGGCGGCAACATGGAAACTGCTTCGTGCGAGAGCATCTGGAAGCTGTTGTGCTCCGTCCGATTCAGCATCTCGCCCTAAGGCTTGCAACGCTGACGCCGAAACGCCGAACCCTGAACCCTCATCGAACCCTGAACCCTCACTATGGTACCCTTATAGATCCCTTATAGTAACCCTTATAGACCCCTTTTAAAGGAACCCTAGGAACCCTATAGGCCCCTATATTAAACCCTAAACCCTTAAAAAGTCAACCCTGAAATTGAGAGCGCGAAAGCTGTCAAAAGATACGGTTGTCTGCACTGAAACATTGCCGCCAAGCCCAAGATCTAATTCAGAGCCTTGAATTATAAGTAGTATCGTACCTTAGGGTTCCTTATTATAACTGGACTGTCATATGCCTGAAAACCTTGTTCTGATTATAAAGGCCTGATACTGTATCTCTCCGCGATCCCGGGTTTAGAGTGTTTGGTCGACGGTTTCAGGGTGTGGCATTAATTGCTTCACGAAGATTGGTGATGTTGCGTTTCCGTGGAGGGCTGCATGGCCATTTCGAGGTTCCGCAATCCAAGCGGCAAGCCCCCCGAATCTTTGACAACGAGCCCCAATTGCGCGTAGATCGGCGGCTAGCCTGGAACCGGGAACCCGGAAATGCAAACTTCAAACCCCCAAACCCTTGACCCAAGAGCTATCATGTGGCGATCGCAACATGTTGTATTGCAGCATACCCATAAGAACTATTCTTATGATTAAAGCCCCTATATATGCCACCCGAAAGTATCGCACCTCACCTCCTCCTCAGCCGCAGCCTCAGGAGTTTTGAAGTCATGGCGCCCTCCATAATCACGTGCGCCTGCAACGCTGTCAGCCTTTGGTAACAGAACCTAGGTGTCGATTCAGTGCTGAAGGTGTCTACTAAATTAAAATAACAATAGTGCTTCGTGTTAAACTTCGTGTTATCCGTATGAGTGGTAGTAGTAGTAGTAGTAGTAGTAGTAGTAGTAGTAGTAGTAGTAGTAGCAGTAGCAGTAGCAGTAGCAGTAGCAGTAGCAGTAGCAGCAGTAGTAGTAGTAGTAGTAGTAGTAGTAGCAGTAGCAGTAGAAGTAGTAGTAGTAGTAGTAGCAGCAGCAGCAGTAGCAGTACTACTAGTTACCAGTACTACTAGTACTAGTACTAGTTTAGTACTAGTATTTGTACTACTACTACTACTACTGCTACTGCTACTGCTACTGCTACTGCTACTGCTACAACAACAACAACAACTACTACTACTGCTGCTACTATCTGTACTATTACAGTGAATATTAGTAAAATCATTATTGTTATTAACTGCTATTATTGTCGTTATTTATTATTATTGTTATGCTCAGAACTCTTTCCATTGCTACTATTCGTATTCTTTCATGAAGGACCATGCCAAAGCTGAAACGGGCCTGTGTTTCCAAGTTCATCTAACTGGTGATCGAGGCTACGCAGCCAGGAGCCCCAAGCTCGAAACCGGTTTGGGGTTTCGGGTTGATGGGTTTAAGGTTTAGGGTTTAGGCTTCCGCCCTAAACCCCCGACCCCAAGCGCCCAGTAGTGATGTTCTCGATGAGATAAACTCTAGACCTCTAAGTTCTGAACCCTACATCCCCAAACCTTGAAATCGGGTTTTTGAGGTTCCAGAGCTTCGCTCAAAAGCCCTAGGGTTTTAACCACGGGCTCTTTCAAGGGTCCGCATTTAAGGGGGTCGGTTCCCGTTCCTATGAGGGTTCTAGTGTGGTTGGGGATTTAGGGTTTGGGGTCGAAGCCGTGAATGCTTGTGCAACATGCTCCCCTCGAACCCTCAAACCCTAAACCCTAAACCCTGAACCCCAAATCCTAAACCCTCAACCCTAAATCAAACCCAAACTGAAAGCATCCAGACCCGTAAACTCTGAGCACGGAAGATTCAAGTCCCCAAATTGCAGAAATGCAGAGCTCCTAATGCCGCTAATGCCTACTATAGGGGCAATAATAATTACCTAGGGTTCCGTTAAAGGGGTCTATAAGGGTTACTTTTAGGGATCTATAAGGGTACCATAATGTAGGGGCAGTAATAATTGCCTATACTATTTTGGGGTTCCTTAGTATAATTATAGTATAATGGGCTCCAAGACCCTACTCTAATTAGTAAGGCACCTATATTACATGCTAAATCCCAGACCCTGAACCTTTTCACTTGCAGGTATCGAAGCACACGGGGCGGCGCCACGGGAATGAGCTTCGAGCAAGCCGTCTTCGAAGGAGGGCGTTACTGCATCCATGAGGGTTCGGGGTGTGGGGTTTGTCTGTTGGGCCAACCAAATCGCGACCTTGTTGTTTTCAATATTTAAAGATGATTGGTACCTGGTAAACAAACAGACAGGGTTATCCTGGGGCCTGCGTTTGTGCATGGACAGGTTTCGCGGAAGGACAATGAACAGCAGCGTCCAGCTCTTCCACAATTCTGCCCCAGACATGCTTCTGCACACATGCTCCGGTTGCAGCCGCAAGAATAGCCAGACCGGCCGCCCAGAAGAAGAAGCGCACCAAGAGCCTGCAAAGAGAATCACAGAAGTAGCTCGCAGTGAGGAGCTCTGGGTCCGGTCTTAGGGCAGTTACTACGGGCGGTTTGGCTCTCGGGTTGTGGCCGTGGCCTGTAGGCTGCAGGGCCCCAGGTCTGAATGATGCTTATAGACAGCCGGGCATCCGATCCTTGAAAGCTTGAAGTAAGCTAGAGACATGTGCCATACTCCGAAATGGCGCACGCTTGAATGTCAACTGGAAAATCAAGCTAACTGGAAGTCGGAGTACACAAGACCGGGCTATAGCAATTCTGCACATTTTGTTTGTCGCTATTGCTGTGGTTTGCCATCATTGTTGTCGAAAAAATGTGTTAATGGACCATCAACAGTGTGGTGTGATTACGACTTCCACCCACAAGATGATACCCCAACCCTAAACCCTAAATGCTAAACCCTAAACCCCAAACCCTCAACGCTAAACCCTAATCCCTAAACCCTCGCTAAACCCTAAACCCTAAACCCTCAACGCTAAAGCGATCCTCGTATCCTTGCGGCTCCGACAGGATTGGCGCCGGATGGAGGGCTCATGGTGCCGACCCGCGTGTTTGGGATTCGGGGCTTAGAGCTCAGGGTTTAGGGTTTCAAGTCTGGGGTGTAGGGTTTAGGCTTTGGGGTTGAGGGTTTAGGGTTTAGGGACGGTTAAGGTTTAGGGTTTGGGGTTTAGGGTTTCAGGGTTTGACTGCACCCGGAGGTTTTGGGTAGAGAGTTGTGGCTGTAGTGCAGCATCTCACGGGCGATCTTGGCTTGCAGTTGAGGTGAAGGCCGATGAAACTATGGGGGTCGAATCGATCTAGCATGGTATCACCGTATCGGCCCTGTATAGTTGCACCAAAATCAACCCCTAAATCGTTTTCCAATTACTCAGATCCTTCTATTTCACGGATGTCGGACGGAAGCAGCTCATTCTCGAATCAGCGTGTGGCAGGCCGCATTTCGATCCCTCAAGCATGCTCTCCAACGAAGCAACCAACTCTAACTGCCCTCAACCAGCAGTCACCCCTTTGACTGGTTCTCTTTCCCTTTTTGCACTGCTTGTCTTTGGGTTTCTATACCGAAACCCATAGTCGGAAAAAGTAGCCTCATCGTGGTGTGGCTACTTGGGATCCTCGAACCCTAAGTCCCAATAGCCCCGACTGTGGCTATTGAAAGCACACTCTCTGCCACCCTAAACCCAAAACCCTCAGACATTCTCTGCAGATTCCGGATGTCGTCCCAGACGTCAGCAAGGAGTACAAGAGCAGATGCCTTGGTAAATTGCATGGATGGTCTCAGATTTAGGATTCAGTGGTCTGGGCAACAATAAGAACAATAATGATAGTAACAGTAGTAATACGAATAATGTGGACAATAGCGCCGTTATTAATAACAATAAGGACTAGTAGAAATAAGCATACTGATATGGTGGATGGACAAAATCTTGCACCACCTGCACATGCATACTTCAAACGAGTAAGGCATCAAGCCCCGCACCCCCTACTTAACATTGGCAGCTGGGACTGCTGGAGCGGTGCAAGATTTCGGCCATTGGAACAAATCTGGTCTCTAGCCTTTCACAACCAATGCTAAAAAGGGGGTGCGGGGAACCATGAGACGACGCTGCTGAAAAGTGATGCAAGATTTTGTCCATCCACAGTAGTATTCCAGGTTGCAGAGTCTAAAGCTTAACGAATTTCGGCTTCGGGTTTGGGTGTTTTCGGCTTAGGGTTCGGGATTAGAAATGGAGCTTGACGGGTCTACTCTAGGAGCTGAAGTAAATACCAATACTATTCCTAGGGTTCCTCAATATAGTTATAGTAAAAGTTATAGTATGATTGTTAAGGCCCCTATATTAGGGTGCCTTCGCTGTGAAAGCTTCAAAGTATATGTCGACAAGCGTCGTATATGGGTTCACACAAGAAGTGCGTGTCTCCCCGTAAGTCTGCATTTGTGTGTTTATGCAGGTATACATGTACGTATGTATGTATGCATGCATGCATGCATGCATGCATGCTGCGTGCTAGTCTGTCTGAGCTATTTGAGCCCCTTGTGCTCGCAGAACTCAACGGCCCTGTGCCTGCTCTCCCAAACCCCAACCGAGCCCCAACCCTCGCAGAATCCAAACCTCCAACCCGTATAGAATCCAAAACCCTGACCTTACAGAATCCCAAACCCCAACCTCTGCAGAATCCTAAACCCCAACACTTGTAGAATCCAAAACCCTAACCCTTATTTATAGACTCCAACACCCCAACCATTCTAGAATCTAAAACCCCGACCTTTAGGGAATAAGTTTGGTACGGAATCCTAAAGAGGTCCTCAAAGAACCCCAAACCCTAAAGAGGTCCTCAAAGAACCCCAAACCCTAAAGGGCTCCTCAAAGAACCCCAAACCCTAAAGGGCTCCTCAAAGAACCCCAAACATCCTAAAGAGGTCCTCAAAGAACCCCAAACCCTAAAGGGCTCCTCAAAGAACCCCAAACATCCTAAAGAGGTCCTCAAAGAACCCCAAACGGAATCCTAAAGGGCTCCTCAAAGAACCCCAAACCCTAAAGGGCTCCTCAAAGAACCCCAAACCCAAAAGGGCTCCTCAAAGAACCCCAAACATCCTAAAGAGGTCCTCAAAGAACCCCAAACGGAATCCTAAA
>BGNK01002833.1:70714-90226 GCA_003297005.1 Symbiodinium sp. clade A Y106
GAACCCCAAACATCCTAAAGAGGTCCTCAAAGAACCCCAAACGGAATCCTAAAGAGGTCCTCAAAGAACCCCAAACCCTAAAGGGCTCCGCCAAGAACCCCAAACCCTAAAGGGCTCCTTAAAGAACCCCAAACATCCTAAAGAGGTCCTCAAAGAACCCCAAACGGAATCCTAAAGAGGTCCTCAAAGAACCCCAAACCCTAAAGGGCTCCTCAAAGAACCCCAAACCCTAAAGGGCTCCTCAAAGAACCCCAAACATCCTAAAGAGGTCCTCAAAGAACCCCAAACGGAATCCTAAAGGGCTCCTCAAAGAACCCCAAACATCCTAAAGAGGTCTTCAAAGAACCCCAAACGGAATCCTAAAGAGGTCCTCAAAGAACCCCAAACCCTAAAGGGCTCCGCCAAGAACCCCAAACTCTAAAGGGCTCCTCAAAGAACCCCAAACGGAATCCTAAAGGGCTCCTCAAAGAACCCCAAACATCCTAAAGAGGTCCTCAAAGAACCCCAAACGGAATCCTAAAGAGGTCCTCAAAGAACCCCAAACCCTAAAGGGCTCCGCCAAGAACCCCAGACCCTAAAGGGCTCCTCAAAGAACCCCAAACCCTAAAGGGCTCCTCAAAGAACCCCAAACATCCTAAAGAGGTCCTCAAAGAACCCCAAACGGAATCCTAAAGGGCTCCTCAAAGAACCNAGAACCCCAAACATCCTAAAGAGGTCCTCAAAGAACCCCAAACGGAATCCTAAAGAGGTCCTCAAAGAACCCCAAACCCTAAAGGGCTCCGCCAAGAACCCCAAACCCTAAAGGGCTCCGCCAAGAACCCGGCAAGTCAGGCTGGAGCAAGATGAAATTCCACGAGCTCGCCTTTGAGGTCTCTGCCCAAGGGAGGGTTTAAGGTGAACCCCAGAAAGTTGGAACATCGATTTAGGATGATTCATGCTGGGATTCCCTTCTACTATAGGGTTTAGGGCCTTTGGGGGTTGAAACTTAGGGCCTTTTGGTTTTGGGGTGTAGGGCCTTTTGGGTTCGTAGTTGGGGCCTTTTGGGTTTGGGGTTTAAGGTTTGGGGTTTCGGGCTGAGGGTTTCGGGTGGAGGAGTTTAGGGTTTAGGGCAGGTTCTAGGGTTTTGCGTGAAGCGGTTTAGGCTGAGGCGGTTTAGGGGTCTGGGGTTTCGGGGTATGGGGTTCAGGGAGTGTAGCGTTTGTGGTTGAGGTGGTTGCTCAGAGACTCTGACGTGTTCAGAGGGTTTTGGATCGCTTATTGCATCGGGGGTCCTTACAACTTAATGGATTTAGGGGTCGACAGGGCGGGAAGAAGGTGGGCGGGGGGTGGCGTTTGATCGTCGTGTTGGCTTTTAGGGTCTTGAGTCTTGATCCCTTCTGGTGCTGTAGGACATATTTCCAGTACCAGATGCTCAAGCGACTTCATCTCGATCCTCGAGACGGCGATTGTTGAAAATACATGTCCCCAAATAGCCATAGGGTCGGTTCTTGCTTGGTTCGGTTCTCCACACAAGTACGCATATTACGCGTGTTCTCACTAGTTCCTTGCATCCTTCAAACGGCGTTAGACAGTGTGCCTGAGCTGCCTGCCTTGCCACAGTAGAATCCAGGAGCTTGTAACATTTGCACAGGACTCTGGTCCCAACAAGGGTAGACCGAAGATACTCCCACAGTCGTCTGTTCCTTTTCAGATTCAGGGCCAGGGGGGCCGGTGGGAAGTTAGCCAGAGGGAGGGGGCGGTTTAGGGTTTAGGGTTTAGGGTTTGGGAAAAGGAGAACTGCAGCGAGAGGGCCCCGTTTAGGCGAAGCCCACGAGTTGGGTTTTAAAGCTCGGCAGTCCGCCTTAAGGGTTTATAAAGCGCCTGGGTTTTCATCATACGCCCTAAGCCCTAAACCACGGGCTCTAGGCAAGCCCCAGTACCGTAGACTCCGTACCGCCCTTAACCCGAAATTATAAACCGAATACAGAGGTCTCTGAATCGTTTGTCAGAATACCCCCTGCTAGTCCCTGCACACGACAGTATACCGTGCCCCAACACCCCCCTTTATCAAAGCCAAGTTTCATCAGCTATATGGGGGTTTCCGTAAATAGGGGACCGTAATATGGTACCCTGAATAGTAGGATCCTTATCAAGGGCCCCAAAATAAGGTAGCCCTAATTTTCGGAAACTCCCATATAGAATCGCAACCCGCAGCCCGAAGCTGGCTATCGGGATTTACTGTTTGGACTTTAGGCAGCTACCCTTCCAAAGTGCGATCACTTTGATTTCCTGGGATCCTCATTTAATTAATGACCAAGTGGCATTGAATTATGTGCCTCTGGGACCCCATGTTGGAGCAACCAGCGAACTTCGAAGCCCGAAGCCCTACACTGAAACCCTAAAACCCTAAGTCTTGGCCCTGAACCCTAAACCCTAAGGTGCTAAAAGGAAACCCTAAACCCTAAACCTCTGAACCCTGAACCTGAACCGGGCCAATTCTCAACCCGGTGGCCGAGATCGTAAGCCTCTACTGCAGCAGCGATGAAATCCCGCGGGATGACCTCCGAGAGCTCATGCAGAGGAGCTACAAGGCTCACGGCTTAAGGGTTTAGAGGTTTTTAACTTAGAGGTTTAGGGTCTAGAGGTGTGTAGGTTTAGGGTTTAGGGGTTTAGGGCCCTGGGAGTTTCGGAATTTAGGTCGACTACTTCCGGGTCTTTATACGGCTTCAGGGCCTTTTGTCAAGAAGGCGTATAGGAGGCTATGAAGGCATCACATTAAAGAGACCCCAATATAGACACGAAATGGATTTCTGCTTTGAGGGGATGTGCCTGTTTGTTTTGAGCTTTGTAGTTTGCTTGCATGTTTCTAGAGATTTGCCCGGAGTTGTAGAAGCTCTGTAATATAGGGGCCTCAATAATTACCTATACTATTTTGGGGGTTCCTTATTGTAATTATAGTATACTTGGCCCCGAAACCCTATTCTAATTATTAAGGCCCCTATATTATGGCTTTAATGGGCCAGATGGGCTTGCCCGTGCAGTTTGAATGGTGGAAGCTCAAGGCGTGCGGCTCAAAAACATTGGAACTTGAACCATGAAGGTTCTAGTTTCTGAGCGACGGTTTAGGGTTTAGTTTCCCCAGAACTGCTACATTGGTTCTTGTAGAGTGTGTACCCAGTCGAATGACCCCAGGCGTCCATATTGCGGAAAGGGCGAGCCTATTGCGATCTTCACTCTTCGACCCTCGCCCCCAACCAGAGTTCAGTGTGAATGGTTAGGTGCTTGAACCCTAAGCCATGAACCCAAGCCAGAAGCCCCCACAGCTTGTGTAGCTCTTTGCGCCAGACCTTCGACCACCAAGAGGTGGTACCGACCATCAAGGCCCTGTGGCTGACTCCCTTTCGGAGATTCGGGTGATGCTGAAACACATGATTGTTTACTACATTCTATTGCTCTATACTTGTGTTCGTTTACGATATAGTATTCGTCTGGTTTTACATCTGTTATTTTGTTTGGCTGATACGGCTTAGGATTTAGGGTTTAAGATTTAGGGTTAGGGTTTCGGGTCAGGGTCAATCATTGGGGTTTTTGGTCGAGGTTCTGTGTGATGATGATGATGACGATGATGATGGTTCTTCTTATTAGTACTATTGTTGTTTAGATACTGCTCCGACTATGTCAGTATTCTTCTTGTTATCGTCGTCATTGTTCTCAATATTTCGTACTACCGCTATTAGGATGTATTGTCTTACCACGAAAATATAGCTAGTGTTTAAAACTGAGACAGTTATAGCGACTACTGGTTCTTGCGATGCAGCGTGGGTCCCTATCTAATGCAGACTCAAGGCTCATCAAATGTACTGCAGGAGTTCCCTAATATACTGAAAGTCTAGTGTACCACAAAACCGTACTGCAATGGTACATGCGGATGCCCTGGAGGTCAGCGCGCTGAACATGTGCACGAAGAGCGTGCAAAAGGTAGCCCCCTCACAGCTCTACACACACAAAAGATCCAGGGAAGCAAAGACAAACCGGAAGCTAAAGCATCTGAATCTGAACCCCTAAAGCCCTGAACCCGGAAAGTCTAAACCTGTAGACACTGTACCCGTACTTAAGCATCAAAGCTGTACACATAATTAATATACCCCTCCCGAGATCCTAGTACTAGTACGATTATGAGGGCCTTCATATGAAACCTTAAAAAGTAACCCTTCAAGGTTCATGACCTCCACATCATGGAGCTTTTCCATGGGCCTACCTTTGCCTTCAAGGACGTAGCTCTGCAGGCAGGATCTTGATGGCAGCGCACTTGCAGACCATTCCTTTGGGTAAAGGGCTTAGGAATCGGGGTTTAGGGTTTGAGGCTTAGGGTTTGGGGCCCAGGGTCAGACAGGGGACAGAAGGTTTCGGATTGAGTTTTTGGGGTTTGGGGGGGGGGGGGGGGGTTTGGGCCCTAGGGGGAAAGTTCTACAACATTAACTTCCAACTCCCACGATTTTTTATTTGACTTTTTTGATGGAATGTTNTGAAGTCTGGTTGTTTGTTGTGGGAGGGGGTGGTTGGCGCGGGGGGGCGGAGAGGGGAGCGATTGGTTTGGTTTTTCTTTTGTGGGTTGGGGGGGGGGGGGGGCGATCTGCACCTAGGGTGCATGATGTCCAACATTACGTTCCAACTTCGACGATTTTCGATTCGATCCTTCTGTTGACATGTTTCTCCTCGGTCAAGTGCTCAGCATGCGTCGTTTAAGCCCCTCCAAACCCTAAGCCCTCAACCCGAAGCTTCGCGCCCTGCGCGGTTGAGGCTTTAGGCCTGATCGCCGTAGGTCGGGGTTTCCGGGGTGTTGCAGTGCTTGGAAGCAAGGCTCTTTGGAGAAAGGTACCAAGGGTGCATGAAGGGGAACCCGATACCTTCAAGCAAGAGGCCGTCTGTATGGGTTTGACTTGAGCCCAACGGAGCAGAAGACACAAAACACATCGACAAAAGTGTCCGAACTGGGAATGCGCCCACTCGCCAGCACAAGCCTCAAGCCTCAACTGCGATTTTGGGTAGGGGCCTTCATAGTTACCTATACTGTTTTGATCTGTTTTGGGGGTTCCTTATTATAGTTATACTATAGTGGACCCCGAAATCCTATTAAAATTATTAAGGCCCCCTATGAGGATTTGGGGTTTGGAGAAGGTCTGAGTCTTATAGGTCACTGCTGAGACGATGGGAGTTAAGGGTTCTAGTCTAACTGTGTTAGGAAGGTTTAGGGTTTAGGGTTTGGTTTAGGGTCTAAGTGTGTACAGGGCCTACATGTCCAAATTTTAGAGTCTAGGCTCGGGAGCTATTGAGTACGAAGTCCGAGCCAAAAGGGAAAGATGGGGTTTAGGGCCAGGGGTTTAGTGTAGGGTCGGGTTTCGAGGTTAGAAATTCAGGCTCAAGGGTTTAGAGGTTTAGAGGTTAGAAATTCAGGCTCAAGGGTTTAGCGGTTTAGAGGTTAGAAATTCAGGCTCAAGGGTTTAGAGGTTTAGGGGCTTAGGGTTCTTTTGGGCTTGGGGGGGAGCTGGGGTCTGCCTCAGTGCCGCAGCCAAACCGCTTTCTGCCCTTGCAGTGACCTCAAGGCTTGAATTCAATGGGGCCAAGATGAAATGTAGGAAGATCTAGAGCTGTAGAATTAGGGTTGTATCGGACCCCCCCCCCCTCTACATATGAAGCATGCGCGCCTGACAGCAAGCCAAACTACCTGAGCAACAGCCACGAGACACCGCAAAGGACCTTTGCAAGTTTCGATGACCACTGACAGCCCTGTCACACCACCTACAGCTTAAACCCTAAATTCTAAACTCTAAACTACAAGTAGTGTATCAGTCGGGCATCTGACCTGCCAGAGCAATGGCCCATGAACAGGCTGGGTGTGAGACTGGCTTAGAGTTGAGCCTGCTGCATGTCCTGGACTCTCAGCCCCCAAATCTTCAAGTCGTTCACTTCAACAAAGAACTTCGCTGATGCAGAATGCCTTTAGTAGCAAAACCTTAAACCCTAAACCCTAAACCATTTTCAATAAGGAGCCCCAAAGACTGATGTTGGTGATTGATTTGGCTTCTAACCAAGGGGCCTTAACAGTCAGAAGGACTTGCCATAAGGAGCCCCGTAAGGAGCAACATCGGTAAGTACTCAAGCTTCTACATTCTCCTCTCGCCGGTTGGGGCTTACGCTTTAGGGTCAAGGGTGTGATAAAACGAGATCTTGCTGCGGTATTGAACACCAAATCATCCAGAGCCTGACCCCAAACCCTGAAAGCCAGAGAGGAAGGCTCTGCCTCTTCTCTGCCATACAGGGGCCTTAATCATTAAGAATAGGGTTTGGGTGTAGATTCTGGTATACTTCTACTCAAGACCGATTTCGAACACGAGTGGTAATTCTTCAAGCCCCTATATACATTGAAAGTTGTTCTGCTATAACCCATATAAGGAAGCCTACGTAGTGAAGCTTACCACTGGTATTGCTATCAGTACCTGCATTTTGGCAAAATTTATGATCAAATCCGCCAAAGCCGCAGTGCAAGAAGCCCACCCTAGACGAGAGAAATATGTTGAACCAACAACGCCGCATTTCTCGGACTTCTCCGTGCCAACGAAACCCTAAACCCTAATTACTAGACTTGTCAACAGATCGCAAGCCACAAGTCGGCGTTAAATTATAATATTAAATTAAAATATCCTATTTCCAACTTATTTTAAACTATATTATTTACATAATTATACACAAATCACAAACCATTGCTACAGACCTGAAGAAAATTAGAGCTGCTGAGATTCCACGGCCCGAAGGGCCTCGGCCCGGAGAGCCCAAAAACCTTATTCTAATTGTTAAGGTCCCTACCTGAACCTGCCAAACCCTACTTTTTTGTCGGGTCCCTATAAACTCCATATTAGGGTTCAGAATAAGAACCGACAAAAAAGTAGGGTTTGGTAGGCTAAGGTATATCCCAAAGGTCCTAAGTGGTCACACGTTGACAAGTCTTGATCCCATTTTTCAGACAAAGTTGGCGGCAACAGAACGAAATCAGCCCTCCCCTCCTAAAGTAAAGTCCTGTCCTTGAAGCACCTACTATCCAATGCGAAAGCCTCCAAACCGAAAATACTGCAGAAAAGCCCGCGACAACTTAGGTGCGTGTGCGGTCTTCAGTACCTACATTTTTAGAAGGTAGGCTTGCTACGGTTGGGGTAAGTATCCGCCATATGGGTACTTAGGACCCTTTGGGTATGACTCCTCTAAACCCTAAACCCTAAACCGAAACCCTATAACCCTAAACCCTAAACCCCTAAACCCGAACCCCCACACCCCTAAACCCTAAACCTTAAGCCCTGTTCAGAATATCCTGGGCTTGAGCAGGTCCTCAGAGATGATGGGAAAAGCTGACAGCTACGTGGATGTGTCCGCTTTGCCCTGGGCTGAGTGTGACCTAGGGTTCAGAGTTTAGGGTTTAGGGGTCTAGGGTTTTTAGTTTAGGGGTCTAGAGTTTAGGGTTTATACTTCGGAATGTGGCTTTCAGGGCCTTGGATTTAGAGTCTTTTTGCCTTGGTTTCGCTGACGTCTTGCTTCATTGTTCATCGTCTGCGTCCCGAAACCCTGCACCCTAAACCCCAAACCCTACACCCAACCCTACCCCTAAACTCGATCTTCAACTTCTGGGATTCAGGGTTTAGGGACCCTAGAATCCCCAAAAAAATGAAAATCCCTTTTAACTCCCCAGAGACTGTAAACCCTCAAGCCTAAACCCTAAAACCCTATAACTCCTAAACCTTGAAAATTTTGAAAGGCCTTCTGAAAAACACAAAAAAACTTGGAGAGCCACCTACAATCCTAAACCCTAAACTTCCTAAACGCCAAACCCTGAAAATCCCCTAAAACTCTATAATTATGGCCCATATTGGGGGACTTGACCCTGTAACCCTAAAACCTTAAAATCCCCAAACATTGAAAATCCCGTATAGATCCCTTTCAAGGAGCCCTAAATCCCACTTAAAACCTTAAAAAGTCCTTAAGAACCTCCCCAAAGACTCCGAAAAATTCCGGGGGCCAAGGATCGATCCGTCACAGGAGCTGCTCCAGTACCTTGGGGCTCGGAAGGCGGCCGCTTAGGGTTTAGGGTTCCTAAACCCTAAACCCCAAACCGGGGGGAGGGAGGGGGGGGGGGTTTGGGGTTTAGGGTGGGTTTGGGGTTAAGGCTTAGAGTTTATTCGGGTTTTGGGGGTTAGGGTTTTTTGCGCTTTTAGGGCTTAGTTTGTTCATTGGGCTTCTGATGGAACTTGTATAGTAGGGCTCAAGCAGGTGTTTGTCCGTATGTATGGTTGTGTTCACGACTGATGCAGTGCACATGCAATGTGCAGGGCTCTGGCCTTAAACATCTACAGGGGGAGAAAGGGCTTCTGAACTTCTACCTACCCTGCTTGCTTTAGGGTTTATGGGTTAAACCCGACCTGAAAAAGCCTCAAACCCTTTTTCGGCAGTACGCGCCCCTGGAAGTTCACCTCCAGCTCGCTCAATGACGAATCCTACATCCTGACCCTAAACCCTACGCACTGAACCATAAAGCCTCTAAACCCACCATGGCAGTAGGCCCATCCATCCAAAGTCGTCGTACATATGGGTTCTTGACAGCCTCTTCGGTAAAAGGTTTACAGGTCTTTAGGGGTTCACGGGTCGGGGGTTTGGAAGGGCAGGGGACGGGTGGATTGGACTGCAGGGGTTTTAGGCTTATAGTGGTTTACGGTTTGTAGGGCTTCAGGGATTCAAGGTGAAAGGTTTTAGGGCCGACAGGGCCTGGGGAGTGTTGTTCATGATTCCGATTTTCGGTCGTTCTCGGCAGCACTTCTTTTTCTGCCGTCATTCACGTAATCATACTAGTAGTAGCGGCAATCAGTCTAATACGCATAATAATAGTAGTAATAGTTGGTGCCTTCTCAGATGAGCCCTTGACACAAAAATGCACCACCTTCATCCTCCGCAGATCCACGGCTTCGATCTTGACATCCACCAGCCTGTAAAGGGAGGCAACGTGCGAATCCCAACAGAAAGATACACCTCTGTTCCAAAGTTTTAGCTGTTACGGCTTTAGGATTTGAACTTGGGTTTAGCGTTTCGGGTTTACTCCAAAACCCTATATACCCTAGGTTAAATTACACCCTAAATCCTCAACTTATACTCCTAAAGCCTAAACCCTGAAAGCAGGCGAACAAGACCTTTCTCCAACGGGCCCTGGCCTCATTGAGCCTGCATTCTGCTGTAGTACTGCCATGACTTGCGTGAATACGGCTTATCGTGCTTCCCGGGGTTTACAGTCTACAGTGCTTTGGGATCCGTGATTTCCGGGTTTAGGGACTGCCGGGCCCGGGAAAAATCAGGGTTTTGAGATTGCCAGTGGAGGCTCCTGGGTCTAAACCCTAAGCCCTAAACCGTATGCGTGTAGGGGCTACACGAGGTATGTGTTCAGGCGAGGTTTCCTTGGAATTTTGGGGCTGCTTGTAGGGATTGTAGGGCTCAGGGTTTTAGGTCACCCTCCGAACCTTCCCATGTTTTCTGGTGGATGCTGGCTCCAACAGTCCGATGTGTTCGTGATCTCTGAGCTCTAAGTGCTTCTGCCTGCAGTTGCAATATTACACCAAGATTTGCTGCTCGAAACGTCATAGTTTATGATACCGATACTAAAGGGAATCCGGCCGGACAGCGGCCCCCTCCAACCTACACATGCGTCAAGAGCATGGTCATCAAGTTGGCAGCAGCAGTCGCCGTGGCACCGAGCTGGCATCTGAGACCGGATGCCTGAATACTTACTAGAAATGTGCCCTTAAAGTAATGGTCTGTGTATTCAGGCCCCTATGTGGAACCCCATCAAGAGCCCGAAAAAAGCGTCATAAAACCCTGGCGCGATCCCATAATTTCCTCCTACACCCTAAACCCCACTCCTCGACAGCAAGGTCCGCGATGCGAAGGAGGCGCCGGATGGCACGAATGGCCATAGAGTGCCCCGGAACAGCACTTCGCCTCTTGGAATGCCAGAGGATAAGAGTTTTAGGGTTTAGGAGTTGCTTGTGGCTGTGGTTTGGGCTGTCGTTTTGTTTTGTTTTGATTTTGTGCCGTTCCTTTTGTCGGGCGTCTTTTCAAGCGGGCTTATGGCTACAGTGAATCTTTCGTTGGACTAGGAACGTTCTGGGTTTACGATCTCGATTCAAACAACTCGCTTTTGTTTGAAATCCGCCCTGTTAATCCCTTCCCCCTTTTATTAAACTCCCCCCTAATATTAAAAACACTTTTTCCGAAATCCACCCGGAATTTGCCCCGCCCTTTAAAACCCTTTGAATTAGGGGGGGGGTTTCGGGGGCTCTAAAAGACCCCTTGAGGAACACCCTCCTGACTCTAGAGCCTAAATTCCTCTCTCTCTGACTCTCTCTTGGGGCAGCACTTGCTTGTACTGTACGGACTGTGCGAGACTGGGACCTCTCTGGCACTTGCTTTCACTTTCGGACTGTAATTAAGAGACCATCAGTTACAGTCACCCGAGAAGAGGCATTTCCAGTACTAGTGTTGTACTACGATGAAGCACAATCCATCCAGCACCCGAGAGGAGGCATTTCCAGTACTGGTGTTGTACTACGAGCAAGCACAATCCAGCCAGCACCCGAAAGGAGGCATTTCCAGTACTAATTAGTGCTGTACTACGATGAAGCACAATCCAGCCCGCACCCTAGAGGAGGCAATTCCAGTACTCGTGTTGTACTACCATGAAGCACGTTCCAGCCATCACCCGAGAGGAGGCATTTCCAATACTAATTGGTGTTGTACCGAGAGGAGGCGTGACGGAGCAGACAAAATTAAATTAGGATCAAAAAAATTAAACCACAAAGATCAAGAAAAAATGAAAATCAGGATCAATAAAAAAAATAAAACCAGTACTTTTGCAGCAGGGCTACAGAAAAACCTGAGGGGGAGGGATCAAAAAAACATTAAATTTGTATCGAAAAATAGTGAAACTGGTCGTAGTAGAATAGTATTTACATAGAAAAACCTCTGATTTCGCTATGTTTTCATAGGAAACTAACTCTTCATGTTCTCGATATTTTAAAAGCAAAAGCCTCTATTGTCGGTGCCGAGGTCACGTAGCCACCAAAAACCGGGGTCACTTAGCCAAGGCGAGTCCGCACCGTTTTGGGTCACTTCGCAACCAAATTTCGGGGTCACTTGGNCGGTGCCGAGGTCACGTAGCCACCAAAAACCGGGGTCACTTAGCCAAGGCGAGTCCGCACCGTTTTGGGTCACTTCGCAACCAAATTTCGGGGTCACTTGGCCACCGGATTCAACTTTACGGTTCAAGCTTCCAGCTTCAAACCTCTTCGGATGCATCATATATCATATATCTTAAACACACCCCCTCATCTGGCGATTCCGGTTCCTCCTGTATCTTAAACACGCCCCCTCATTTGGCGATTTCGGTTCANTTCAAACCTCTTCGGATGCATCATATATCATATATCTTAAACACACCCCCTCATCTGGCGATTCCGGTTCCTCCTGTATCTTAAACACGCCCCCTCATTTGGCGATTTCGGTTCATCGTGAATCTTAAATATGCCCCCTCATTTCGCGATTCGGATTCATCATCTATCAAAAAAACACGCCCCCTCATTTGGCGATTCCGGTTCATCATGTACATTGAACACGCCCCCTTATTTGGCGAATTCATCATATCTCTACAACACGCTCATTGGCAAATCCGAGTAATCATATACATTGACAATGCCCCCTTACTTGGCGATTCCGGTTCATCATATCGCTTAATTAAACATGTAACACGCACCCTCATTTCGCAAATCGGATTCATATCTTAAACACGCCCCCTCATTTGGCGATTCCGGTTCATCATGTACATTAAACACGCCCCCTCATTTGGCGATTCTGTTCATCATGTACATTCAACACGCCCCCTTATTTGGCGGATTCATCATATCTCTACAACACGCACCCTGATTGGCGAAACGGTTCATCATATATCTTCAGTACGCCCCCTGACTTGGCGAAGCCGGTTCATCATATATCTTAAACATGTTGATTCCGGTTCCTCATATATCTACAACACGCCTTCTGATTTGGCGTCTCCTGTTCATAATGTATCTTAAACACTCCCCTTCATTTGACAATTCTGGCTCCTCATATATCTTAAACACGCTCCTTCGTTTGGCGATTTCGGCTCAACCTATATCTTAAACACGCCCCCTCTTCGGCGTTTTCAGTCCATCATGTATCTTAAGCTCGCCCCCTCATTTGGCGACTCCGGTTCATCATGTATCTACAACACGCCCCAAACACAATGATCACATGATGGGTTTCAAGAAAGGAAACTCATGTACTTTGAAGCAAGCTTGCACTGCTTAAAAGGGGGGGGGCGCAGCCCACCCGCCCTTTGCAAACAGAATGATCGCATGATAGGATCTAAAACACTAACATGCTTTGAAGCTAGCTTGCACGGCTTAACAAAAAGCGGGGGGGTGGGGGGGGCGCAGCCCCCCCCCATTTGCAAACACAATGCTCGCATGATGGGTTTTAACCAAAACTTTAGGCCAGAAACTTTCAGGCAACCTTGCACGGCTTCAAAGAAGCGAAGGGGGGGAACACGCCCGCTCATTTGGCGATTCCGGTTCATCACATATCTTAAACACGCCCCCCTTACTTGGCGAATCCGGTTCATCATATATCTTAAACATGCTCCCACATTTGACGAATCCGGTTCCTCATATATCTACAACACGCCTTTCATTTGGCGTCTCCTGTTCATAATATATCTTACACACGCCCCTTCATTTGGCAATTCCGGCTCCTCATATATTTTAAACACGCCCCCTCCTTTGGCCATTCCGGCTCAACCTGTATCTTAAACACGCTCTCTCATAGGCGCATGCCCCCTCATTTGGCGACTCCGGTTCATCATGTCTTTTTTTCTTCCTGCGTTCCTTCCTTCCTTTCTTTCTTCCTTCCTTCCCGCGTTCCTGGCTTCTTTCTTTCCTTCCTGCCTTCCTTTCTTCCTAACTTCCTTCCTCCCTCCCTTCCTTCATTCCTTNTTCCTGCGTTCCTTCCTTCCTTTCTTTCTTCCTTCCTTCCCGCGTTCCTGGCTTCTTTCTTTCCTTCCTGCCTTCCTTTCTTCCTAACTTCCTTCCTCCCTCCCTTCCTTCATTCCTTTTTTTCTTCCTTCCTCCCCTCTTCTTGCTGTGTTTCATTTTTTATCCTAATTTAATTATTTTTTGATCCCAATTTAACATTTTCTTGATCCTAATTATTTTTTGTTGTTTACCCTTGCTTCCTTCCTGCGTTTTTCTTCCTTCCGGCCTTCCTGTCTTCCGCGCTTTATCCTGCCTTCCTTCATTCCTTCCTTGTTTTTTGTTCCTTCCTGTTTTTTGTCTTCTTGCGTTCCTTGCTTCCTGCCTTCCTTCCTTCCGTGCTTTCTTACTTGCTTTCTCCCTTCCGTGCCTTCTGCCTTCCTTCCTTTCTTTCTTCCTTCCTGCGTTCCCTCCCGCGTTCCTGGCTTCTTTCTTTCCTTCCTGCCTTCCTTTCTTCCTCACTTCTTTCCCCCCTCCCTTCCTTCATTTCTTTCGTTGTTTCTTCCTTCCTGCCCTGTTCTTGCTGTGTTTCTTTCCTTACTTCTTTCTTATTTCTGTCTTTTCGTTGTTCTTTCTTTCTGTCGTTCTTTCTTTCTGTCTTTCGTTCTTTCTTTCTTTCTTTCTTTCTCTCGCTCTCTCCCTAGGCGTAGGGTGGATCAGCGCTCTTTTTCCTTCCTTCCTTCCTCAATTTCTTGCTATTTGAAAGGTTTATTTTTTGATCCTAGTTTAATTTTTTTTGATCCTAATTTATTTTTTGATCCCTATCCCTTTCAAGTACTGGTGTTGTACTACGATGAGGCACAATCCAGCCGGCACCCGAGAGGAGGCATTTCCAGTACTAGTGTTGAGCTACGATGAAGCACAATCCAGCCAGCACCCGAGAGGAGGCATTTCCAGTACTCGTGTTGTACTACCATGAAGCACAATCCAACCATCACCCGAGAGGAGGCGTTTCCAGTACTAATTAGTGTTGTACTACGATCCCACGAGAGCCGGATGTCCGGCGAGATCCGGATGTCCCCCCAGAGCCGGAGATGACACCCTCGGGGATTGAGCCCGCGACCCTCCCCAGAATGGCTTGTGACACAACCGCTTGCCCACTGAGCTATGGCCGGATCGTTGATTGGGCGGGCGGCTGTCTCCACAGGCGCTCTGAAAAAAGTCGTGGGCTCAATCCTGGGGGTGTGGTTTGGGCCCTTTCCCCGGAATCGAAATTCAAGCGCCCAAAACCGCGCAAACCCGCCGAAACCCTCCCAAACCCACCCGTTCCCCCTGCTACTCTTCTGCTGCTGTACTGCTCCTGTACCACTGCTACTCCTGCTGCTCATGCCGCACTTGTGACACGTGAGGTTCCTGTGACACCTGAAGCACTTGTGACACCTGAGGTTCCTGTGACACCTGACATCGTGACACCTGAGGTTCCTGTGACACTTGAAACACTTGTGACACCTGAGGTTCCTGTGACACTTGAAACACTTGTGACACCTGAGGTTCCTGTGACACCTGAAACACTTGTGACACCTGAGGTTCCTGTGACACCTGAGGTTCCTGTGACACCTGACATCGTGACACCTGAGGTTCCTGTGACACCTGAAACACTTGTGACACCTGAGGTTCCTGTGACACTTGAAACACTTGTGACACCTGAGGTTCCTGTGACACCTGAAACACTTGTGGCACCTGAGGTTCCTGTGGCACCTGAAACACTTCTGACACCTGAGGTTCCTGTGACTTCTACTATACTTCTACTCCCTGCTACGATGACGACGACTGCTACTACTACCACCACCACCACTACCACCGCCACTGCTACTGCTATGGCTGCTGCTGCTATTCTTATTACTACCACAAGAACTGCTACATGCTACGACTACGACGACGACTACGACCTACCACGACCACTACCACGACAACTATTACTACTACAATCACCAAATCTGCTTTACGACGACAACTACGCCGACTGCTACTACTGCTACCACTACCACAACAACTACCATCTGGTGACAGCTGCTGAGAAGTGCTTAGAACAAGCATGAATTCGCATGAACGGTCGATGTAACAGCATGTATTGACTGGATGGAAGATGGGATGGTTGCGATGGCTGGATGGATGATTGCATGGTTGTGATTGGATGGTTGCGATGCTTGCAAAGGTGACAATTGCATACCATCTGGTGACAGCTGCTGAGAAGCGCTGAGAACAAGCATGAATTCGCATGAACGGTCGATGTAATAGCATGTATTGACTGGATGGAAGATGGGAAGGTTGCGATGGCTGGATGGATGATTGCATGGTTGTGATTGGATGGTTGCGACGCTTGCAAAGGATGACAATTGCATGACTCAGCAACTGCTCAATTGAGCCTCATTAAAAAGCTTTATCAGCTAAACCTTTATTGAAGCCTTATTACTCAAGCTTTGTGAAGCTTTATGAAACCCTTATAAAAGCCACATTGAGCCCTTATAAAGGCTCTTATTAAGCCTTCTTGTACCGTGGCTGGTGTCCCAAACGGCCGCCTTCAGAGCCGGATGTTGCACGAGGGCTGGATGTCGCCCAGAGCCGGATGTCCCCCAATACCCGATGCTCCCGGAGCCTTTGGCCACCCCAAAATCTCGATTCCGGGTGGGGCAAGGGGATTGAGCCCGCGACCCTCCCCAGAATGGCTTGTGACACAACCACTTGCCCACTGAGCTATGGCCGGATAGTTTCATTGGGCGGGCGGCTGTTTCTTCAGGCGCTCTGGAGAAGGTCGCAGGCTCAATCCCGCGGGTGTGATTTGGGCCCTTTCCCCACCCGGAATCGAAATTCAAGCGCCCAAAACCGCGCAAACCCACCCAAACCCACCCCCTCCCACTGCTACTCCTGCTGCTCAATTGCTGCTGCTGCTACTACTACTACCACTGCTGCTACTACTTCACACTTGTGACACCTGAAACACTTGTGACACCTGAAACACTTGTGACACCTGAGGTTCCTGTGACACCTGAAACAATTTGTGACACCTGAGGTTCCCGTGACACGTGAGGCTCCTGTGACACCTGTGGCTCCTGTGTCACCTGAAACACTTGTGACACCTGAAACACTTGTGACACCTGAGGTTCCTGTGACACCTGTGGCTCCTGTGACACTTAATCTCATCAAAATCGTCATCATCCTCATCATCGTCATCATCAAAGCTCATCAAAATCATCATCATCGTCATCATCATCGACATTTTCATCAAGCAAAAATAACTATACCCCCTAATTATAGAAACACATTTGGAATTCTTATTGTGGGGGGGGGGACCCCTTTTAATATTAGGGGGAAGGGATTACATTAAATTCAGATAAACATATCTAAACCGTAAGCCTTAAACCCGAAGCCCTTAGCCGGATGAACTCGTGTGTCACTGGCGTTTCATGTCCGCTTTCGACGAGCGTGGAATTTAGTGTCTGGGGGTCTGTATTTGTAGCGGGTTGAGTGGCCTGTTAGATTTTAAGGTTTAGGGTTTAGGATTCTGTTAAAGTTCATTGCCCGCCAATAAACCACGACTAAACCTTAGACCTTGCACCCCGTGAGACTTGTTAGGGTTTAGGGCTTAGGGCTTAAGGTTTAGGGTTTAGGGTTTAGAGGTTTAGGGGTTTAGGGTTAGGGGTTTAGGACTTTGTAAACTAAGCTTCACTATCCACACCCTTGCAGAAGCTTTATAAAAACCCTCAGCTCTCCAAGGACTCAGAGCAAGATCTTTACTGCGGTTCCCACAAAGTTGGCAGGAACACCAAACAGCAGAACCCTAGCCCCTGCATACCCTCGACCCCGAGTCTTACAGCAAATCTAACCCCCCTATACCTGGAGAAATGGAGGTACCTGTAAGAAACGACCCTTTCCGGGTTGTTCCCGTTCTTAATCGGTACATTGATATTGGTCACTTCATGTAAAGCCCAACACTACGAGCCCGACGCTTCCTATCGTCTTGCTGACGGAGGTCCCACCTTCCTGCGCAAGCTTTTCAAGGCCAAGGCATCTCCGACGAGGGGCCGAGGGTCACTGTCATGCCTAGGGCTGTTTTGATTTGGGGTTTAGGGTCTAGGAGCCCTGAAAAGGGTGGGTGCTGACTCATTAGTAAACACTGCCAGCTCGTGCCTTCGGTCAGGAAATCCCTTTAACCTCAGAATGAACAAGTAAGCCGTCTAAGTCTCCCCGGGGTTTGATTCTTCTGGGGCTTGGGACATTCCGCAGACCAAACCACAACATCCGGTGGATATGAAGACGCATAGAATGACTTTTTTGCCTGCGCTCGAAGATCGGATTGGTCCCTAAACCCACAAACCTTTACCCCTAAAGCCCTGACCCTAAACCCCCAAATCGAACCGTGCTCATACTCTGATCGGAACACGTGTGTCAAAAGAACATGAGCTCTTAAGTTTACTCTTAAGCCCGAACCCCCCAACGCGCCTGAACCCCCACATGCATCACCGGGTCCATTCCCGGAGCTCCCAAACCCCAACGCCCACGCAACCTTGAAGCCCTTAAACCCTAAACCATAAGGCCTAGAACCTTAAAACCCTGAAGCCTGAATCTTAAACCCCACTAAACCCCACTAAACCCTTAAAGCCCTGAGCCCTGTAAAGTTCCGACGCGCCAAAAGATCTAAGCCACTCAATGCCCCTCAGATGCCCCTAAACCCTAACCCTTAAGCCCCTTAACCCCTAAACCCCTAACCCGGAACCCCTAAACCCTCAACCATAAACCCCTAAACCCTAAACCCTAAACCATAAACCCTAAGCCCCTAAACCCCTAAACCGCTAAAGCCCTAAACCGAAACAGGTGGGCTCCTCGGATCGATCCAGTCAGGCTCAGATAGCAGGCCTGCAAGACGAGATTGGGTTTGGGGCGAAGATCCCCAATACCCAACCTTTGAGTAATTACAGTAAGCCCCATAAAGTTGGAAACCGGATTAAGGCCAAATAGTGCTGGGATCCCCTATACATTACTCTTAAGGATTGAGGCTACGGGGTTTCCAACTTTTCGGCTTTTACTGTAGGGCCTTTTAGGTTTTTTACTTGGGGCCTTTTGGGCTTAGTTAGGGTGTATAAAGGTTTGGGGTTTAAGGTTTGGGGCTGAGGGCCTTTGCAGATTGAAAATTAGGGCCTTTTGGGCTTGGGGTTTAAGGTTTGGGGCTGAGGGCCTTTGGGGATTCGGGTAAGTTTAGGTTTTAGGCTTCGGGTTTCGGGTGCAGGGTTTAGGATGGGGTTTACGGTTTCTGGTTTCGGGTGCAGGCTACAGGCTTACTAACGGCTACAGTGTTGCAAAGTTGAGGTGCGGGGTTTACGGTTCAGTGTTGTTGGTTTCGGGTCGAGTTTTTGATTCAGGGTCGAGGAGTTTTTGGGGTATAGTTTTGCATGTGTTGAGTCATGCGTAGTTTGGTTTTGAGATCTAAGCATGGCTTCCCTCACTCGACTCGGAGTTCCTTCTCTTACCGATACTTCTACCCCCGGTGATCGGCGGTAGTGGTGGTGCGGGACGACCATGTGGATCCCCATACATCAGGACTGTTTGAGGCACAGCGGCAAAGTCTTCAACGACGGCCACAAAGTCGTTCCATCTCGACGTATCGCAGCGTTACCATGACAGTCATGCTGACAAGTCCAAGAAACCGAAGCCGAAGGTTACAAACCCTGAACCTGCAACCCCTCAACCCTTAAACTGAGCAACGTAAGCGCAAAACATCTAGCAACAAGCCATAACATGAAAGTCCCCAAAGCCTCTAAACCCCCAAGCCCGAGAAACTCCGAGCCCAAACGCCGCAAGACCTTAAAGCCTTGAATCCTAGATGCCAGCACCTTCAACCCTAAACCCTAAACCATCCCTCACCCCTAAACCCCTAAACCCGAAATCCCTAAACCCCTCAACCCTGAACCCCTAAACCCCGAAACCCCGAAACCCCTAAACCCCTAAACCCGAAACCCCCAAACCCTAAGCCGAAGCCTCAAATCCAAAAGAGCCGAATCGCCAGGTCCGGCAATGAGGAAGGCGGGAGGCGAGGATCCAGAGAAGGTGTGGGCCCCACCCCCCCAGTTTATGCTTATTCAGGGGCCCATAAGGGATTTATACGCGTCTTTAGGGGCTCTGTAGAGTTTGTGAATCTAGGGAATCTAGGGTATAGGGCTTCGGGCTTTGTATTTTGGGTTCGGGTTTGCGGGTTTGGTTAGGGTACAGCATCTGGCCCTTGAGGGTGCTTTGGATTTCAAGGGCTACAGGGCCAAGCTGCATTGCCTGAGATTTGCTAAGTCGTCGCAGTCGAAGTAGCAGCAGTCAGCATCAGCAGCAGTAGCAGTAGCCGCAGCGGTAGCGGAAGCAGAAGCAGTAACAATAGCAGCAGCAGCAGCAGCGGCAGCGGCAGCGGCAGCGGCAG